>JBBBDQ010000662.1:5860000-5962500 GCA_037127315.1 Ascarosepion bandense
ACGTCTGGAATAACTTAGTGATTATCAGCCATTTTAAGGGCACATGATCCAGTGGATATAGACGTTGGTTAGTTCCTTTGACCCGAAATGTTGTGAGTTCAATACAAAGCTGCAGCAGTGGTGAACAAGTAGAGATTAGAGGGAGATAACTCATGACTGCCAAAAGAGGTTTCACGCAAAAAAATGAGAATGAAATTCTTGGCAACTGAAGAAGGCCGAAGCGCACAATGGCCGAAATGTTGTACAAATGGCAACAAAGATGATGACATTAATCCGAATAATGTAAATACTGCAAATACTACATAATCTCAGAAATATAAACAAATACTCATTAAATTTTGTTTTCCTCTGCCACTCTTTTCCTTTATTTTCCCCTTGAGTGTCAAATTTTTCAATCCCCTCTTCCTCATTATATGTCTCAGGAATCTTAACTGTCCCTTCCTGGTGTTTTTGTGAGAAAGAAAACATTAAAACTTAGTAATTGTGCGGAAGGTAACCGCGCAAGTGTGTAAAAATGTTCAGTCACCCAGGAAAAAATAGCCCTAAGTTTGACACAAGTCCCATAATGGTGTTCCTTCCACCGCATGCTAGAAACAAAGACAAAGAAGACAAAAGTGTACCTTTTTATAGCTGTCTACAGCGCCACTTAATGTCATCTTGACGAAACCAAATGGGGGATAACTCACACATTTTGATTGGAAAGAAGAAAGTATTTAAGTGTAGTTTAATACATTCTAACTTAAGGATGTTTTCCCTTTAATAATAGAAAGAACGTGAACCTTGTCACAAATATTATTAATGATTTCATTCTTTGCTAAGTATATCGTCCAAAAATTAAGCCTGGTATCCAATATGACTAAAATCAATGCGTTAAGATATTAAAAAAAAATAGTCAATCTTGTTTCCATATAAGCTGATAAATTCAATTATCACCAAGGACTATATATAAGTAAACTCAACACATCATTTAAAGTGGTTATAAATTATAATTTATTTCGACGAGCGAATATGCTCATCTCTTCAGACCACAATTTCTTTGGTTTCCATTAGATGAGCATATTCGCTCGTTGAAATAAATTATAGTTTATGACCACATAAGATAATGTAATGGGTTTTCCTTTATGTATATCAAATTGGTCTGTATAATATAATATCTGTGTATAGATCTATCGTTTAATATTTAATATTAAACAGATCTTTTTAGATTATCCTCCCAGTTTACAGAATTGACATCTATATATATATATATAGATATATAGATATTAAAATACAAGTACATGGATGCATAGTTTATATATCTGGCATATCAGTCAGTTAAGTGCCATACGTGATACACGCTTGGGCGATCACGTCTCGAAAGAGACAGGACTGACTGGGCAGAAGATTATCCCGCAGTAGGTTGCCATTGCTTTCTGCGGTAAACTGGTTGCAGACCAAGGCTACAGAACCAAATCTGTCCTATTATTTAACCCATAAATGGAGTGAAGAAACGGATTAATACCTTTCCCAAGGGTATTTGCGCGTAAGTGAATGCAAGGAATTCGACTGGAATTCGAACTTGGCTTCCCGATTTCTCGTTCCGAGCCTATATCCACTGCACCACGACGCACATCCATCTGGCATATACTACAAATATTTTTGTTTTAGTTTCTACTCATACAGATACTTGGACAAATGTACTAACCCTTATCATAGATAATAACAAAACAACTTTTTTCGAGGTTAAATATGGTATATACGTGTGGAGGTATGATAATCATACCTCCACACGTATATACCATATTTGATTCTCTCTCTCTCTCTCTCTCATATATATATATATATAATCATATTTCTGGTGCTTAGGTTTCCGGGTCTTCAAAGAAAAATGAACAATTTTCTCTTTGCAAAAAAAGGGAACGAAAATAAGAGCACTGAATCGCACCAAATAGACGCGTTTATTACACCCTACCTACTCCATTTCACCCCATCCATTTAATACGATTTTAATCTTTCTCATACTCATTTTACCCTCAACACTTAGTTTAAAAGAAAAACACGCCATCATTTTAATCATAATGAATCGCTTGCGAAAAACAAACCGCAAAAAAAAAAAAAGAAACACAAGCGACATCTCCATTATTATTGTTTTTATTTCTGTTTTACTAGGACATGTTTTTGTTTTCATCTTCCCCCCCCCTCCCCCCCCTCTCTCTCTCACTCTGTCTGTCCGTCACTCATTAAGCATCGTGAAAAAGGAAGGCATTCCCTATAAAAGAAGCCGAGGTGAATCGGAGCCTCCTCAAATAACAAGAGACGAATTTAGGCGTGGTTTGTTCTCCCTTGCCTCGACCCGTTTAGGCAGTAGTGACAGCGATAACGAGGAGGAGTTCATCTTGCTCATTCACCATATTTTTCAATATGAGTGAAAGAGGGCACACACTATTTTGTGTTCCCTGCGCATGCGTATAGACAAGATATACGCTCATGTTGCAGTGGAAAGGAGGCAAAAGAAAAATTGATGCGCCACTATGGCTACTCACTCTTGCCACAATAATTAAGTTTTCAACAATTTCTATCGAAATTAATTTTAATGCTTTATAAAAATAGATAAATGTGACAGAAGAGAAAAGAGGGACGGAAACAAAGAGAACGATTCGCTGGCGAAAGAGACAAAAATAATATTTTTTCAACACTGGCCAAATAGTTGGGATGCTAATGTTTAGTAAGCTGACCATTAACAGTGAATTAGCTCGACGTTTGTAGCCAGTTCAATAAATATACGAAAATAGTATCCTATGCAATAAATAAATAAATATATAAAGTGAAAAAAATGTAAAATCACACGTTTCCTACATCCATACGTTCTTTATATTCAACATCAAAATCATTACCTTTTAAGCGTCTAGACTAATCTCTGCATGTAGTTTTCGACAGAGTACGGTCGACGTAAGTCTCACAAAAATTCTGTGTGCTTCAGCTGTAGATTTCTTTTGAATAAAGTAGTGCAGTAAAATTCACTGCAAATACACTTTTTTTTGGTACTAAATCTACCATGTTTAACGCTATGAAAAACAAAATTGTTTATGCTTCGGCGAAATGACATACACTGATATCAAGCTTGCTTATAGTACTTATTTCCTTATAGAGGCGTTGCTATCTGAAACTACACGCACGGAGTTCTAGGAACACCATATGTTGGAAAATAGCAAGAACTTATTCAAAGTCATATATGTATATATATTTCTTAATATTTAGTCAACTTATCTGTCTGAATTTCTGCGATGAAGAGTCATTATTTACATTAATTACATTCGGACTAATATCATCTTGTTACTATCACGACGTTTCGTCTTTGTACCCCTTGCATTCTTCAGATGTTTATCGATTTGCATGATTTTCAGGGGAAGGTTTAGTCTGAAATTATTTAAAGTTTGGTCGGAACGGCAGACATCTGAAGAAGACTGGAGAGTAGAACTGCTGAAACGGTGTGATAATAACAACTAGTTTAAGAAATTTATAAAATATTTCTCTTAAAAAATTTTTCAGGAAAATATTTCTTTCAAGGCTTGTTTTCATACTGTATCAAATATGATACGAATGGCCCTAGAGGGTTAACTTTCTGGGCTGAGTGAGAATCGAAGACCGCGACCACAGACGACCAATACTTTCGGGTGGCAAGAAAGAAAAAAAAAATAAACTGACAAAGTTTACAGCGTTTAAACCTCTCCCTTAAATTTCGCCGGTCCAATATTCCTCATTTTATTTCGTCTCATTTCCTGTTCAAAATTACCTTCAAAATGGAGAAAGGAAGAGTCTGTATTTGGTTGTATTTATTTTTTGATGGCTGAGTAAATAATAAGTCGAGGTACATATGGGTTGGCCTGTCAGTAGCATAAGTTTACGAACCTGATGTGTCAATTAAGTTAGCTCCTAGATAAACGATGCGTGCGCCTGATAATGTTGACATAAAACAAACAGGAAACGCACAACTGGTTAATATATGTATTTTATTTGTGTTTCTTGCCATTTAGATAACACAATGTAAAATATTTCGTTCCACAATCAAAACAGTTGAGGTGGAATAGATATATTGTTTAAATCGGCAAAAAGTATTTTTTAAATTTATATTTTTTTATTTTTATTTTTTTTAATCATATCACCCCGAGCAAGGTGGTAACGCCACTGATGCGCAGGGGGCTACGTAAGGGTAAAAAGAATGGAAAAGAGAAAGCCGGAAACCACATCCTAAACAGGAAACAAGGGATGAGCCTCTTCACCTGTTCAATAGATGTGGGTGGAGTGTGAACCGGGCGATATAAAAAGTAAAATTATTTTTCTTTCTATATAATCTACGTCAATTCATGCTGGTCATAACTTGCCATAGCTTCCTGTCGTATGTTACTTTTAGCAAGGCTTGTTACGACTCCATTTAGTCTTTATGATAGAATGTGAGTTGTGCTGACTCGGAGAACCGAGTTCGAATTCCAGCTGAATTGCATTCACTCACTCACAAATACCCTTGGGAAAGGTATTAATCCGTCGCTTCCTTCCAGTTCTGGGTTAAATAACAGGACGGATTGGGTTCTATAGACTTGGCTGGCAACCAGTCTACCGCAGAAAGCAATGTCAACCTACTGCGGGATAATCTTCTGCCCGGTCAGTCAAGTCTCTTTCGAGACATGATCGCCCAAGCGTGTTTCACGTATAGCACTTAACTGACTGATAGAATGTGCTTTGTGCTGACTCGGAGAACAGAGTTCGAATTCCTGCTGAATTGCATTTACTTACGCACAAATACCCTTGGGAAAGGTATTAATCCGTCTCTTCTCCCTCCAGCTATGGGTTAAATAGCAGGACAGATTGAGTTCTGTAGCCTCGGTTGGCAACCACTCTATCTTAGAAAGTATAAATTTCAGCTCTCTTTATCTTCCTTTTGTTAATAATAGTTTCTTTGTAGAACCTATTCTTTAAAAGAAAAAAAAAATCATCGTTTGTCGTATAATCCTTACCGAACTGATTTTCATCACACGGTAAAGAGAGACACGCGCAACAGATGTTTCGGTAAAGATAAAAACACAACCGGGATATGAAAGAGAATTAACACACACAGGAATATAATTTTTAATAATTTTTAATAATAATTTTTAATATAATTTTTAATAATTTTTAATATAATTTTTAATAATAATTTTTAATATAATTTTTAATAATAATTTTTAATAATTTTTAATATAATTTTTAATATAATTTTTAATAATTTTTCAACTTCGTTAATCTTTTCTAGATTTTTCAACATGACCATAAAGTTTATAATTTTTGCATGTTAACTCAAGGAAAATTACAAATATTTTCAAATCCAATAAAAGTTTTGAGAGCCACTCAAGATAAAAGGTTTATGTTTAAAGGTTTATGATTAACAAAGTCTGTGATAGAAATGAAAGAAGAGTAAGTAGGAAGTGAAAATCATGATTAGATTAAGTTATAGTGTCCAAGGAAGCATCTAGGTGGGAGTCTTTCACAAACAATAGTCAGTCAGTTAAGTGCCATACGTGATACACGCTTGGGCGATCATGTCTCTTTCATGACATGACTGACTGGGCAAAAGATTATCCCGTAGTAGGTTGCCATTGCTTTCTGCAGTAGACTGGTTGCCGACCAAGGTTATAGAACCCAATCTGTCCTGTTATTTAACCCATAACTGGAAGGAATAGACAGATTAATACCTTTCCCAAGGGTATTTGAGCGTAAGTGAATGCAATGAATTTAGCTGGAATTCGAACTCGGCTCCCCGATTTCTCCTTCCGAGCCGATATCCAATGCACTACAACGCACATAAAGGGGCTGTCTGGGGAACTCTCTCTTTATATTTGAAATAAGAAAGAAACGAGGGCTATTCGACTCCATGGAAATACCATGGTGTGTTCTAGCTGCAAAGTTCTGAATTAGTGGAATTATTTTTGAACAGAGATGTATCAGTTTAAGTGTTTTTTATATATAATCAACGTTCGATCAAAATTTAATTAAGAAACTTTTGTTAAATTTTTGAAAGTTTTCAGAATTTCTTTACACCAGTAATTCTCAATCACCGTGCCAGGACACACCAGCCTGTCGTGCTATGACCCACTAGTGCGCTGCGCGATCCTTTTAAGTGCACCGCAAAAGTATGATTAGATTCTAAATTTTTTTTTTTATAAGCGTTTCACCCCGAGCAAGGCATGTCACTGCCACTACTGCGCAGGGGGCTACATAGAGTGGAGAAAGGATGATTAAATATATGAAATGTCAGAGGGTGGGTGATAGGCGGGTAAGGATACAGAGAATGGGGGTTGGGTAGATGAGAGTGTTCTGAGAATAATTGGGAATTAGTGTGATAGGAGGTGTCTATTGACCCTACATTTAAACACCTGGAGATTGTAGCTGTCGGGAAAGCAGACTTGTGGAAGGGAGTTCCACAGGCGGGAAGCGCGAGAAAAGAAGCTGTTGGAGTAGAATTTACGGTTACATCTTATTTGTTTAACTGTAAAAGGGTGGGACCTAGTTGCTAATCTAGTATCTCGTGTAAATTCATGCTTAGGCGGCACCAGAGATCTAAGCTCATCGGAGCAGAAGCCATGAAAGTACTTGTAGAAGAGGCACAGGCAAGCCACATCACGCCGGTGAGAGAGTGGTTGCAGCCGATCTGCCAAGTCAGTATCAACCACGTTACAGATCCTCCTTTGTATTTTGTCAAGAAGCCCAAGGAGAGCAGCAGGGGCACCCGACCAGATATAGCAGCAATATTCTATACACAGGCGGATGGTAGATTTATATATGTGCAGAATAGATTCAGGTGGGAAAAATTTCCGGGCCCTGCACAGGGAGCCGACTTTCATAGCAGCAGATTTGGCAATGGATTCGATATAGTCATTCCATTTGAGGTCCGCCGAAAGGATAAGGCCAAGGAGGCGTAGTATTTTACTCTCTGGGAGGCCAGCCTGTCCCATGCTAATGGGAGGTAGATGCGATTGTCTGTGGTTAGTTGATAACAGCTTCGTTTTAGAGGCATTGAAATTTACCAGCCATTTCCTACCCCAGGCCACTACGGATTGGAGGTCCCTTTCAAGTACGGCAGCGAGGTTCACCTTGTCGTCCACACCTGGTTTTTGATCGATGCGAGAATAGATTGTTGTGTCATCGGCATACATGCCGACTTGGGATCTAATGGTGTCGGGGAGATCATTAATGTAGATCAGAAAGAGCGTGGGACCTAGGATAGAACCTTGAGGAATCCCTTCATAAATGTTTCTTCTAATATTCGTCTACAGTTATGTGAAGAACAAGAATTGGCTACCATTTCTAATGATCAAGGCCTCAAAATAAAACATTCGACGATACCCAATGATACATTTTGGATTTCAACACAAATGAATATCCAGCATTAAATAGAGAATCTTTATCAGTTTGATTGCATTTTTTTTTACTTTTTATTTATGTGAATTAGGCTTTTCAACCCTAAATAACAAAAAATAAGAAGTGAGAAAACTTACGCTCAACTAAAGAAGAAATGAGGGTCTGCTTATCGCACATTCGATCAAACATTGAAGAAATCACGAAAAAAAAGCACAATGGGCAGAGGTTTCACACTAAATAAGTTGCACAAATAGATGAATAGGAACATTGATATAAACTAAGTTCATATTTGTGCGTGTATTTGAAAAAAAAAACTATGGTTTTATTTCATAACATCTAAATATATACACTTTTAAAATTTTACTAAGTGTACCGTGATATTTTATTTTGCTCTTAGGTGTGCCGTTGCTTAAAAACGTTGAGAAACACTGCTTTACACCATCGTGAGGACAGCGTAACAAATAAGTGTAAGTGCAATAAATCTGGTCTAGTTTCAAATCTTATAATGAACGTGTTAATCTGGTGATAGAATCGGCCATCCTTCCTTCATTTATCTTACAGTATGAATCATGTGTCTCCAAAGTGGCCGATATCGACCCTTGGGGAGTCGATAGAACTATCCAGCGGATCGATGAATGCCTGGGGATCAAAAGGGGATCGATAAATAAATCGCGTTTACTTATTAAAACTCACTAATTTCCAACCAAAATATCGATTTCCTACCTTATCAAGCACATTCTTCAAAATAATTATGTCAACCAATTCAACAGAAAAAGTGTATTAAGTTTTATATTGATTAATATGTTCCCACTGGGAGTACAAAACCAATGACGATGTAAATAGCAAGGTCAAAAGTCACGTTGGCCGACAAGAATCTCTCTTCTCCACTATTAAGCGTTGGAAGATGGCATGATTGGGCCTCGTCAGACAGGAAAAACAACCTCTGCAAAGTCATGCAAGGTACTACTGAATGCGTTCTTAAGCGAGGACGGCAACGCAAGTGAACGGACATGATAATGCCGGAACTCCCTAGGGCCACCACCAACAGATCATCCAAGAGGAATTTGTCTTTTTCTTCTACGCTTAGTTCCCTAGCCCAACGATTAAAATGCATTCAGGGGACTGATGATGATTAATTTATTTTTAATGTGTTGATTTTTACTTATATCATTTATGAAAGTTTTTCGTTATTATTATGTCATTTTTCATCATATTTTGATTTCTGCTATGGTCAAGTCTGCGGGAAGATCTAAGGTAGGTTGTGGCGTGTTGTTATGGCTTATTATTATTATTATTATTATTATTATTATTATTAAAACACAAGAGAAATAAAAATAGAAAAATAATACCAAAATCTAAAGCTGAAATGTTTCCTATCGAGAAACAATAATTAAGGAAATAGAAACTTTTACTCTTGAAAAAAAAAATCTTTTTCATGCCTGCGGTTTGATGAGGGATCAAAGACTTTGTTAAGGTGTCAATATTTTGAAACGTTTAAGGAGCCTTAATGTTGTGAGTGTATGAATGTGAGAAAAAAGTATTTTTACTCTTAGACAACGTAGATTTTATAAGCAGATGACACCAATCTGCACATGAACAGTTGTTTGACCATTTCCACAGTTCGACTGAAACTTAAACTAACATGATATAATGAAATATTTGGTCCGCGTTGGCGTTCCCTTATTGTAACCTTATGCCAAACATAAGGTTACAATAAACAATACAATAAGAGTAACAGATGTAGAGAAGAGTTTAGCATCATCGTCTTGAAAATCATTCTTTGTGAGAAGCCTTTTTTGCAGTGTGGTTCAAGAAGCTGACCATGTATTAAGGTTGGTTGAATTCAACAAATATCTACACGGAAAGAACGTAGTCACTCTCCAAGTACAGATAAAAAGAATCCACTCTTTACTCTTATATATTCCAAAAAAACAGATGACATGATATGTTATATTAGAACTGCTGGAAAACAACGATCGTCTTGACAGACAACGGGGAACACGTATATATATAAATAGAATTTTAAAGTTTAATTCTACCTCGGTGACGGTTGTGTGGAGTAGGAGGGTAGCACACGCAAAAGTTGTCGGGGAATCGTTATCCAGTCTTTGTTTCTTCAGCAAACGGGGATCTCTCTAATCTCTCTTTGGCAAAAAAAAAAAAAAAAAAAATTCGTTTTAAGACCCGGAGGCTAATATCCCTTCACATTTTTGCAAAATAGTCTTATTTTCGTGCAAATGTATATGCTGATCTCAAATCAGTAATTAGATATTGAAGAAACCGACCTTTTTTATGTTAACGACCAGAAAAAATCAGAAAAATCTCGCTCTTTTTGTCAGCCATTACCGGCGTAGGAAGAAAATTTAAACCTATTTACTTTCTTTACAGAAAAGTCCTTGCAGAAATTAGTACGTGATTTTTTTCGGTACTTAATTTCAGAAGAAAGTTATTGACATTGAACCAAGTGAAAAAAGAAGAGTTATTTGCGTGTATAAAAAGTTATTTGCGTGTATTTGCGTATACAAAGGATATTAGCCTTCGGGTCCTAAAACGAAAATTTACCAAAAAAAACAAAAACAAAACAAAACACCAAAAATAAAACAGTTATATAACTCCAAAATTTCTATGCATTTTTGCTTTTTTGGGTTGTCGCTTAATTGACGTCATCTATGATCAGATACATCTGTCAATTATCCTCGCCGGCTATCACCGTTCAAGTCGATTGTCGCTTTCGATATTGCACCCCGCCGCCACCATCCACGGTCCGATATTTTTGTCTATCATATTTTTTGCCGGTGAAAGTTTTATATTACAGATGTTTCACCTAGGAATAAATTCAAAACGTTCTGGCCATTCAAAACATTAAGACCGATGTGATCGCATTTTTAGACCAGTCTATACCATTTGTCTATTTCAACAGAGATTTTCTATAACTTCTTTTGAAAGATGTTTGTACGGATATTAAAAGACCAACCTTTTATCATTTTAGTCACGAAGTTATGTGCGTGTATGTACACATGTACGTGGGCAACAAATGATAAAGATAAAACTCGTAACGGAAAATATGGTATTCATCAAAGTAGAGTGGCTAAAATATTCTTCTAGTAAATAATTAATCATGAGATGTGCGTTGTAGTCCATTGGATATCGGCTCAGAAGGAGAAATCGGGGAGCCGAGTTCGAATTCCAGCATTCACTTACGCTCAAATACCCTTGGGAAAGGTATTAATCCGTCTATTCCTTCCAGTTATGGGTTAAATAACAGGACAGATTGGGTTCTATAGCCTTGGTCAGCAACCAGTCTACTGCTGAAAGCAATAGCAACCTACTGCGGGATAATCTTCTGCCTAGTCAGTCACGTCTCTTTCGAGACATGATCGCCCAAGCGTGTATCACGCATGGCACTTAACTGACTGAATTGCTCACGAATCGTCCAGATTTGACTTTTGCCTAAGCAAAATAAAGAAATGGGAATTTATGGATTAGCTTAAATGTTTGATTGTGCCTGTATGCAATAGGAATGAGTACAAAATGACTTTATGAGTAAAGAGAGGCGTTCGCATAAGACCACAAAAAAAGAAGAAGAAAAACTGAGTAATTTAGGTAAAGAGATAAAATGATAATGTCAGAAAAATAGGTTGATTGATTTTGCAGTTTTTAAAAAGGGTAAAAATATCGATATTCAATCAAGTTATCCTCATCTAGTATTCGGGTCAAACTCACTAAAATAAAAAAAATGTTCATGAAACTTTCTTAATGTTTCTCTACGATTGAAATACCTTTTTGTTAGTTTAAAAAAAAATATTTACGCTCTTTTAGTAAAGCAAATTTTGGTGTTTCTTTATGGACAACGCATTGAAGAAGTAAATATTGGAAGAATATCAGAAGTTTACACTTGAACCAACCATACTTACTTAAAGGACAAAGCAGTATTTTTGAAGTAAACAACATCTTTCATATTGAGTGACAATCACAATCCAAATATCTTCTTCGTTTCATTTTTTGTTTTATCGATACTTTTATCCAAAGATTTAGTCTTAAATTTTGGCTTTTGAGTGATAATGGTGCAACATGCCCATGTTTAAGAGCAGGAACTCTCACTTTTGTAACACACAGAGAGAGAGAGAGAGAGAGAGAGAGAGAGAGAGAGAGAGAGAGAGAGAGAACAAAAATTACTTATTTTTGATACCTTCATTTCGAGAAATCTTGTGAGTGAGTAACCCATTTGACTGTGTCTGTGTGTGCGTGCCTCTCGATAAGAATTCTTCAGACACTGAATAATCGTATGTTATTTTTTTTTCTTTTGCTGTGGAGGTCTACGGGAATATTTAATGAAAGAAATCTCTCGCAGACCATGGTACCGAGTTTGGTCCTCACTAGGTGCTTCGCTATTTCATCTTATGCAAAACTTTAAAAGAAATCTTTTCACTCCAAGCAAGGAAATTAAACCACTAAGACACAAGAGGTTACTGCGTGAAAAAAAAAAAAAAGAAAAAAAGAAAAAAAGGAAAACAGAAATATTATTAAACGGGGAGAATAAAAAAAAAAAAAATTGAGGAATCAGGAGGACAGTAAATAAAAATTGATATTGCATCTAACTTTTTAAGGTCAAAGTTGGATAGAAAGGATAAAACCGGAAAAGGTTTCCTCAAGCTAAAAGTGCCAGAAAAGAAACTGTTAGCATAGAACTTACGGTTGTATCTAGCGAACTCAAATGAAAATTAATGAGACCTTGTTGTCAATCTAGCATTCCGCTTTAAGTCATAGAGTCTAGGTACCACTGTGAAAAGTAATATTTATTTTGAATAATACAAAAATGTGACACAAGATCAAAAATGGGGATAGGGGAAGGTTTGTCTTCACTTTGTCTTATCTTAAACTTAGCTAACCACAATTCAGTCAGTTAAGTGCCATACGTGATACACGCTTGGGCGATCATGTTTCGAAAGAGACAAGACTGGTTGGGCAGAAGATTATCCCGCAGTAGTTTGCCATTGCTTTCTGCGGTAAACTGGTTGCCGACCAAAGCTACAGAACCCAATCTGTCCTGCTATTTAACCCATAACTGGAAGAAGTGACGGATTAATAGTGAATATTATTAAGTGAATACAATGGATTCAACTGGAATTCGAACTCGGCTCCCCGGCTTCTCGTTCCGAGCCGATATCCACTGTACCACAACGCACGTCCAGGGGGGGGGATAAAATATTCTACAGTCTTCTTTATATCAAAACAACACATTCTTACTTACAATTATTATTACAACCACCATAATACCTCAAAGTCTGTATGTGGTCCAAACTAGTTCCCATATGTACCAATTGTCTGTGAGGTTGAGGAATAAAAATAACAACATTGGAAAGTAAATGAAAACAATTATCATGAAATTATTTATAAATAAAGGCACAGAAGAGTTACATTACGCCGGTGGAAAATGACTGAAACCGAGATGTTAGGTGAGTACTAACAACATTGCATATTCTTTATTATTTTATGCTTTCTTATTCGACTAACATTCTCATCTTGTTTGTCATAGTCACAACATATGTACTGTTCGGCCTCCTTTAGTTGTCCTTCGTAGTAACCTTATTAGAATTTCGAACCGAACGCTTTTTTCAATCCACAAGGTTAGATTAAAATTTTCCTTTCGATGTTTAGGGGAGATAACTCGTATCAGTTAATACTCGCCTGTCTCATCTACCTTTTTGTCGCTTGTCTAGTTCTTCCACGAGAGAAGAGTACATGATCTTTCACTGCTACGAGACCACGTTGTGGTCACATGAATATTTATCATGGGTATCCTTCGTAATTATGCATTGCACACATTTTGGAAACTAATAATAATACAATGTAGAAGTGAGAAGTATCAGCCCGAAAACATCTCAGTAACCCTTTGTATATAACGTGTATTTAAATAGCAGTTTTTCATTGGTTCATTAAAAATGGTAGAAACATATCCGATACTAAATTCTTCAACACTGACTGTAGAAGCGGTTTAGATTCAACAACGGCCATGACGAATTTTAAAATATTTAAATACAGGAAATATGAAACGTCTTAATAACTCCAGATCTTAAAAATGAAGAGAAGTATGATTGAAAGTGCTTGAGTGGAAACATTCAGACAATAGCTATATTCACTGGGCACAAATTAAGCTCCTTAGGAGTCGAATATTACCCCATATTTTCTTTTTAGAATTGAATTTCCAGTCCATTTCAAAGTCTACTTCAAATCTATACTTCTGTCGTTTCCGCCTCAAACTCTGAAATCTTATTTACTATTTTTTTCCTCAATAGGAGAAGACAGGTTTAGCTATCGTACGGTTCACACTCCTTCCCGGTTTTTTGAACAGGAGTAGAGATCCATCCCTTGTGTGTTTCCGGTTCCTTCTAAAATTTTATTTTATTTCACTCCCTGTAGCCTCTGTTGCCAGTGAAGCTATTGGGAGATGTTTAATAATTCGACCATGTGTCAGACATAACCGAATTCCCTACAGCTTATAAGCTTTATCCAGAATTATCAGAAAGCTTATTATCATCAGAAGGTTGGTTGTCGGAAGGTTGGAATGCGTGAAATAGTGTAGGAACAAAATATACATTTTTCATGTTAAAGTAGACGTTTATTAAAAGGAAAGAATAACATAAGTTGTAGCAGTTAATGTTCAATGAGAAACAAGTAATGAGTTAAGAATATCAAAAAATGTTTGAAGTAGTAATTTGTTGAAGAGAGTTTATGCGTACGTATGTATGTTTTAGCGTTTGTTCGATATGAATGTCTTTGGATGGAGAAGAAGTAAAATGTATCAGCATACGAGAAAGAAGGAAAAGGAGGACAAATGTCCGGGTCACTTGAAGCTTCTCTCGTTATATTTTATCTTGTCGTTTCTGCTGCTTCCATCACTGACTGACTGATGCTGATCGAAGCCATTTATATAGTCATTCAGATTTTCGAACTGGATCGCTGTCCCTTCATTGCTTTCATTGGTCAGAAAATCAGTTTAACATCTACTTGCGAAATCCGGTTTCGACTGTTTCTTTAAGCACATGGTCAATCAATCCTTTTTCTATTTGAGAAAAACCAGGACTTCACACGTCATCGTGAATTTTTGTAAGAAGAAAGTTGATTTTAATTCTTAATTTCCTATCCCACAGTATTATCACCTTATTTGCGGGGGGCTGATTTAAGAAAATTCAAGAATATTTAGTTGAAAAAAAAATCCTCGTTTGTTGTTTTAACCGAAACATGTATCAATATACACCCACGACTTCACACACACACACACACACACACACATATATATATATATATATATATATGGATTTTACTCTAGTTAGTAAAATGTCAATCTAGGTTTTTTCGGATTTATCCCTTCAATGTCAAATCGAGCGTCTCTATTGATCTGTACGCGCCGGGAATATTAGGAATGTTTTAATATCCAATATTAGCAAACATTCGTCTATGGTACAAATCATTTGAACTATAACTGAAAAATGGCGTTCTAATGCGGTCATAGATTATTGGGAATAAACTTTAATGTATAAAATACATATTAATTAATATAGTTATTTTCTCTCATACACACAAATGTCATGCGTACGCTAACACGTACACACTTGCATAAATGATAACTTATCTTCTATTGGGTTAGAATGAGAATAGGACGCATAATGAGTTTCTTTATATTTTATTATAGTTATAAAAATAACAAATCGCGTAAATCACAGGAATTGCCATAACTATTTCTATTTCGTAGTTATAAAAGTTGTATAAACCCTAAAATTTATTGCCAAAAATAAAAGTTCATTGCTCCATTTTGTTTTCAGTTTCCAAGTCAATTCTCATCAAACGTCCAAAATGGAATCTCGTATTTCAGAAAATATGAGGAAGTGAATAGCATTAAATGAAGGAAGCGCTTAGGATTTTCCGGTTGTAAAAAATTGCACAATAGCCACAGAGGCGTGAATTATAACTAAATGCTTTTGTTGCATTAAGAAAAAAAAAGCCGTTGTAAAAAGTCACGACAAAAAGAATTTAATTTAACTTCTGGTTACAAGATTTTGTAGAACAACTCTCCGTTGGAAGCATGTTTCTTGTAAAATTTCTATTCTAATGACTTTGTGCAGAATAAAAGGATCTAATATAACCGAAGTAGTTTTTTTTTTTTTTTTAGTGTTTACCTGATGGTTTTTAATCGTTTTACCCCAAGCAAGGCGTTAATACCACTAAGTAGCAAGGGGTCCACGGAGAGTGAAAGAGAACGAGAAGACGCTAGCGAGGAGAAAGGACAATAAGAGAACAGGTTTTAGGTAAACAGAAGACGGCAATTAAGGTTGCATTTGCAATTTAAGTGGCAGAAGCAAGGCACAAGAAAAGGGTTCCACGGGCGATAAATTGGACAGAAGAACTATTTGAAGATCAATTAAAGTTACATCTTGCTATTTCGGTAGGAAAACATTGAGACTTAATTTGCAATCAAATAATACATTTAAATTTCTACGATTGGGTTACCAGGGGATGATAGCGCATTAAAACAATTGCCATAAAAATGTTTATAGAAAAGACACAGGGAAAGTGACTAACAACAAGATTCCAGCTCAAGATCGATAATATTACAGACCCTTCTTTGGATTTTGTCGTGGATCTCAAGATACCTAGCGCGGTCAGCAGACCAAATATGGCAGGAATATTCAATGTACAGATGAATGGTAGATTTAAAAACGTGTAAGTAGGACATGGTGAGAAGAATTGTCTGGCATAACTTAGTGAACCAATTTTTCTAGAAGCAGACGTAGCAACTGATTCAATATAAGTTTTACATCCTATGAGTGGAAAACGTGAACCCAAGAAGACACAAGGAGTTGCTCACCTGAAAATTGGCATCAGCCATGAATGAAAGAAGGAAACAATAATTCTCTTTGATCATTTTCATGGGTAAGATTTAGCAAACTAATAAAATAAATACTTACAATGACACAGCAAATTACGGTTTTAGAAAAAAAAATGAAACAACACGAGTGTATTATAGCACTGACTGCACTTGAACTTAAAGTATTTTGTTTTCTTAGCTGTTTATTGACTTTGCTACGCCATCTATGTTAATTCGCTTTGTTTTGATATTTTTCTTTTAAACTAAATTAAATATTTTTGGCAATAGTGATGAGACTTGAAAATTAAGAAACGGACGCTGAAATGCTTTGTCTGAAAATTGTTTTAGCCAAACTCGGTAACTAATAATCTCTATTTAATGTTATACATTGAAAAACAGGAAAACAGATATTTTCAGTGGTCAGGAATTAAAACAAGGGGACAGAGCTCAACAACTCCATACCAACGGGGAAGGTTTCGATTCCCCTTTTAAAGCAATCTGGAATTTCCCCTCGGAAAAAAATTGAGGCTTTTTTTTTTTTTTTTTCAACTTCTTTGTTTCTGAATCGTCAGTTATGAAATGTTGCTGAAATCGAAAAAAGGGAAATCTGTATATACAAAATCTGATGAGTACGGCGGATGTGAAAAAAAAAAAACTCATCCGAATGATGTAATATTTTTGGGGGCGGAGGATTGCAAAGTGTACCCTTGAATTATCATGCTGGAGAATACCTTTTCTATTTACCAATGCGAGACAAATTCTACATCCATGGAAATAAGCCTCTGCAGTAATGATCCTTCCATGCTTCACTTGTTCGTAATGGACGACACCTTTTAAATTTCTCCAGAAACAAAGCAAGGATTACTGTAGAATGTTAAGTTCTCAGTATTGCTCTCTGAAAGTTTTTTTTTAATTAAACTCTGAATGTACTATCGGATGAAAAAGGTGATAAACTAATTCGAGACGCACTTTACTATCATGCAACATTGGTTTTGCTTTGGTTGGTTGGCTCATCATTCATAGCGTTGAAATACGCAGTTATTTTTCGAGCATTATAATATATATTTCAATAAATAATTGAGCTGAGTTAAATTCACAGTTTTGTTTATGTGATAATATGAAATTAGTATTCATCTTTCTGAAATTGAACTCGAACCACAAAAACATTGAGCAAACTAGCACGTACGGTCACTGGTTATAATGAAAATAAATATATAAGACACAGAGAATTGATAAATACAATATAACATTTCGTTTCTTGTGTAATTCAGAAAAATAAAAGAAAGCAAAAAATAAATAGCATAAAGATAAGAGGGAAAGGACTCATGAATGATTTTGTGGTAAATACATAATAAAAAAAACTCTTTTCGTCACTATTTTAAAATTCACGAGCCTGTGTGAAAATTTATTTTGACCAATAGAAGAAAAGATTGGCTTCAGGCGGAAGAAAAGACCAAGGCTAAGTTTAGCTAGACGATGTGAAAATTTACTTTGACCGATGAAGAGGGAGTGGCTTACAAACTGAGAAAAGATAACCGTCGATGTCAAATCGCTTTTTGATATAAATAAGAAGAGAAAATTCAATCACAGCAGAAGAAAAGAAGAGAAGGATAGAACAGCAAGTCTCATGCGTTTGAATAACACCGGTGTCAAATTACACGTTGAAACGTTATTGGCCTCTAATAAGAGCTGAATAATTTCAAAGATTCTTATCAAACTCCTAAGCTAAGTACCTTAAAAATATCTATTTTTATACATTTTTTAAAAATCATATCACCTCAAGCAAGGCGGTGACGCCACTGATGCGCATGGGGCTACTTAAGAGTACAATGATTGGAAAATAGAAAACTGGAAACCACATCCTAAACAGGAAACAAGGGATGAGCCTCTTCACCTGTTCAAAAGACGTGGGTGGAGTGTGAACCGGGCGATAGTTAAGTCTATCTACTCCAAATGAGAACAAAAAAAGAGAAAAGAAAAAAGTGAAAGAAGATTGGGGGGGGGGAGAAAAGAAAGCCGGAAACCAGGAAACAAGGGATGAGCGTCTTCACCTGTTCAAAAGACGTGGTTGTTTGAATGTAACCCTATAACTTTTACGTGAGAGACGAACTCTCTCAATTTGTTTTAAGCATTTTTGAAATATTATTTCGTGTCCGATGATTTAATACGAACATTTTCTCTTCTTGACAATTCATCGAAACTTAAATGTTTGATGATTTGTTCTGAAGATTCAAATGTGTAAATTTGTAAATAAATTCCTTATCTTGTTTCGTTAAAAATAACAAGTATGTTTCCCCATTATTATTCCTACATATCTCAATTTAACAAACAACAAATGATTGAATTTTAAAACGAATGAAAGACAAGTGAAAACTGTTCCACTTAATCTTAGAGCAACGATGAAAGGATCAAACGTGATTCAACTTGAATTATTAATACGGATATGAATGAAGCACACTAGTAGGAGTAGTGCGCATTACATTTCCGACCATGTATGTGTGAGTGGGGTTTAGTATTCAAAGCTCCAAGGCAAGCGAGTGAACAGGAAGATAAATAATAAAAATGTCTGGGATTTATCCTATTGCCACAACTATTCTTATAACTACTTGAGAACGACCACAACTGTTGCTAACGCGTTTCATTTTGTCTTTTATTTGATATTCTGTTTCATTTGTCTTGAATTTTGCTTCGATTTTTTGAATTAAAGAAAAAGAAAATACATTCTTTTCCATTTCTTACGCATCTATTTTTTTAAATATTTTTTTTATTTCATTTCTCGTTGTCTTAGTTTCTTTTCAACGTCTTCTTTTTTATTTATTTATTTATTTATTTGAATCATATCACACCGAGCAAGGCGGTAACACCACTGATGTGCAGGGGGCTACGTAATAGTGAAAAGGTTGGAAAAGAGAAAGCCGGAAACCACATCCTAAACAGAGAACAATGGATGAGTCTCTACACCTGTTCAATAGACATGGGTGGAGTGTGAACCGGGCGATAGTTTAGTCTATCTACTCCAATTGAAAAAAAAAAGAAGAAAAAAGAGAAAAGTGAAAATATTGGAAAAGAGAAAGCCGGGAACCACATCCTAAATAGGGAACAAGGGTTGAGCCTCTACACCTGTTCAATAGACGTGGGTGGAGTGTGAACCGGGCGATAGTTCAGTCTATCTACTCTCTTATGTTCTTAATTCTCTTGTGGTGAATACGAAATAAAAATAACTCTTTTCTTCACAGTTTTCAAATTCGTGAGCCTGTGCAAAAAATTATTTTGGCCAATAGAAAAATAGACTGGCTCCAGGCTAAAGAAAAAACCAAGGCAAAGTTTAGCGAGCCTAGGTGAAATTACCTTAAAATATATCTTTTTATTTATGTTGAATACAACTGTATAATTTTTTTATATGAGAAACGAACTCTCAGTTTGTTTTAAGCATTTTGGGATATTACTTCGTGTCCGATGATTTAATATAAACTTTTTCATTTCTTGACAATTCATCGAAACTACGAACCTTTAATGTTTGATTACTTGTCCTGAATCAAGCTACTGAAACTTCAAATGTGTAAATTTGTAAATAAATTCCTTAACACGTGTTTCCTCGTTATTATCTCTACAGACTACTCTTACGTATTTTATTGCATGTCCGATAATGTTTCTATTCGGAGATTCATTAAGCGCTCACTTCAATCTTCTCTAAATTGGATTTGTCACCAAATTGTCAATATTCCGCAGCTTCGTTAGTAAGAGACTATGACTTGTGTTTGTTCTTATCTAAACAACCGCCAATCATTTCGATAAATGAGAAAGAAAAATCCCAGACTTGTATAAAGTAATTTATCTGTGTCAATAGTATTAAGAAAGATGGAGTAAATTCTATTTTTTTTTTTAATCATTTCACCCCGAGCAAGGCGAAAACGCCACTGATGTGCAGGGGGTTACATAAACGTAAAAAGATTAATTAGAAAAGAGTGAGGAGTACAAGCTAGTTAGAAAGGAACAATAGAAAGCTGAGAAAGAAGGTGCGATGACAGATACATAGGTGAAGAGAAAGGGAAGGTTATACAGGAGAGGGGAGAGAGCTAGAGGCCAGTGGTTAGTAGATGAGTATTAACTTTGCATTTAAATTTCTGGAGGTTGTAGCCGTCAGGAAAGCAAGAATACGGGAGTGAGTTCCACAAGTGGGAAGTGCGAGAGAGGAAGCTGCAGGAGTAGAATTGTCGTCTGCATTTGGCTAACCTGACTGTGAATGGGTGGGACCCAGTTGCCAGTCTGGTTGCACGGGTAAACACCTGTTGAGGAGGCATCTGTGACTTAAGCTCATCCGAGCAGAAGCCATGAAAATATTTATAGAAGAGACAGAGGGAGGCCACATTTCGACGATGGGAAAGTGGCTGCAGTCGAGTCGCCAGATCAGTACCTATCACATTACAGACTCTCCTTTGGAGCTTGTCAAGTACACTGAGGAGAACGGCAGGGGCACCTGAATTATTTGTGTATTCCCTGGATAATTAGAGATATTTGTTAAAAGTTTGAAAAGATGTTTACTTGCAAAGAAAATTATCATATAGATTTGTTTCAGGTGAAAAATCTATTAAAAATCAAGTAACGGTTTTATTTAAATAAAATATACATTATTTAAAAAGTAAAATATACCTTATTTAATAAGAGACGAAAATTATTTCAAAACTTAAATGTATTTCTCTTTTGATTACATCATTCTCCCCCTTAATTTGATGTTTTACTTTAATTACACATTCGTTAATGTTTGAGTTTTACACATTTTAAAGCTAAGTCCTGATGAAATAAATTCTTGAATTTCTTGCATACATTGTTTTAACATGTATTTACTGTCTACGTCATTGCCCTAGAACTGCTAATTAGCAAGAGTGATTATCATGATTTGTTTGTCGTGTCCATAAAAAATAATAAAAAATAATTATAACAATTATGATAATTATTAATTCACTCATTTTAAACCAATGAAAATCGGCCAAACTTTTCTTCTTCACACACACAAACACGTAGCATCCTCACTAACGGACAAGCAGTCCACATGGACCGGTCATTAACACGTGCGCCAACTAAAATTTCATCTCTTTTTCCTTTTTCAGGCCATAATAGTAATATTTATCTTTTAGCACTCAACAAAATTTAAGATAAGAAAACCCCCAGACACTTCTTACAAATTCTAAAATATCTGGACACGCATATATATATATATATATATATATATATATATATATAAACGTACGAGAAAGACTTTATACATTTTGCTTATTCTTTATGTCATCATTCTGTCGGATTCTGTTCCATATTTGATCTCCATTTGACACCAAATTCACAATTTTACTCAGTATTACTGTCTCTCGTGTCTCCAGAACCACCTAACAACCAGATAATAAATAATACTCGTTTTGTTGTTTCCACGTCTTGCTAGTTCTCATTATAATTATTCACTTACAGTTATAAATCCCTTACACCGTCCAGGATGATTCATTTTATCATCGTTCTCCTTTTATGTGATGTTTACCTCCAGGGCGTGGACAATCATCTCTCGTAATGTGCCTTAGACATTTCAATACTTGATGCTATAATTGTCATTTTTGTTTCAATTTTCACAAAAGGTTGTCATTGTTGGCATGCTCAGTTCACTAATAAAAGGCTTAGTTGTTATGTTGGGCAATTGTCAATTAAAGTTCACAAAATATCTGAGGACAAACATTCGATCTTCCTTGCAATGATTGGTACTTAGCGAATAATAAGTATTTGTCTATACTTCTGAGATGAAGTAGTATTTATATTATTTACTGTTCGGACTGTTGTCCTCATCTATATCCTTAAGGATATATGACCAAATGAACATAGACGTTGGTTAGTTCCAGTGATTGGCCCAGACAGTTGTGAGTTCAATACCTGGCTACAGCAGTCGTGAACAAATAACTTAGAGAGTTGAGTTCGAGGAAGATAACTACATGGCATCGGAAGTGGCATCACACATGGATCTAGAACGAGCTACTCCAGTGATCGAAATAGAGGGTTCGGCTCAAAATTCCTAGCACTTGAAGAAGACCGGAGCATACAACGGCCGAAACGTTGTAAGCATTGCAATAAAAATAAGGACAATAGTTCGAATAATGGAAATAATGAAAATGAATAATAATTTTCATAACAAATGTACTAATAATGATTATAAAAATAAAAAAAATATAAAAGTTTCAATATAACAACAAATAATATTCCTAATGATGGAATTACTAGTAATACTAACATTTATTAGCAATACACCTTTGGTTTTAATCAAAACTTTATCGTGACAATAACTGCATTGAAATAAAAGTCACTGAATTTATTTTATTTTATTTCTTGTTATAGAATCGCTGTTTTTAATGTACTACCAGGGCCAATATTTACTTTGAAGGTGATAAATGTATGAAAATAAAATTTCTATGCTGGTAGCAGTGAATGCTGGACAATCTCATCACAGATGAAGATGAGACTTGAGGTAATAATAACGTGATTCTATTGAGGCTGTATACTTTTAAAAGTAAGTATTGTGAAATAAGAACATATCGATGCTTGTATTCGCATTTTATATTCAGCAAGCTTGTCTTTTGTGCACGATACATTACCCCAATGGGACACGTATATGAAACTGTTAGAGAAATTTTGGAAAAGACTTCCACATAATGAAAAAATGGTGGGCAGAATATATGAACGATTCTATCTTTATAGCTAAGACATTGAAGGTCTAGCAAAAAATGACATCTTTCAAGAGTAGCCCTGGAGTTAAGGAAATAGCCCCATTTATCAACAAACCAAGGAAACAGTCCTTTTAAAAATCTTTTTCGTTGTTTTATCTAGACAAGGAATCTTCTTTGTATAGACACTTAGAAAAAGAGAAAAGCCATTTGCACTGTAGATAATAGATTGTATAAATTCAAAGAGATAAAAAAGTAGGGCTCAAATGAATAACAACATTGGTTTGTTTTGTGGATGGAAATAAATGAAAAAAGTAAAGAAGGTACTTTTCTTCTTCAGCCAAAGTTTGGAACATTGTCTTCCCTTACTATATGAGACAATCAAACGAAAACGAAAAAAAAAACAAAAAAACGTAAAGTAAAAGGGAGAACCATTCCCACATAGCCTGGAGAAAGATTTAAAGATTGCAGGAGTATATAGAGAAAGAGTAGTGTAAAGAAAACAATATAAAATAAAATAGGGCTGAGTGTATAAAGAAAGAAGAAAGTGAGAAAGAACTGAGAAGAAATGAAGGAATGAAAAAATAAAAGTACCGTGAATAAAGTAAAGCAATTAAAAGATCCAAGATGAAAAAAAAAAAAATACAATGAGAATCAAGAGAAAGAAATTTGTAATTTCTGTAGAAATAAAGAAAAGATGGCTCACACTAAATGCTGGACAATTTCATTACAAATGAAAAAGAGACTTGAAGTGGCTGAAATAAGATTTTTATAGAAGACTGCTGAATATATTATAGGCTGAAAATGTAAGCGTTAAAATTTGAAAATTTGAAAAAAAAAATAGAAAAACAAGTGACTTATGGTTAGAATCAGAAAATCTTAATTTTTGGAACATTCAAATAGGAAAGAGGGCTTGTAGAATTTGACACTCACAGGACACACTGAACGCAAGACTGACCCAGGGAAAGAACGAGTTTGTGTAAATGGATGGAAATACTTGAGGTAGAAGGGATTATAATAGGAGACCTGTTGTTTAAAGCCACAATGAAAAGGATGCCGTAGAGAACGTTTATCGTCCACGTCCTGATGGGACATGTCACATAAAAGATAAAGTATTAATAACTAAAAGAACTAGTAATAACTTCACAAGTAATAAGTGCCAGTAAATGTTTAACACACTGTAATTTTTCATATAATTATGAACAGACACAAGGTATTGTGAATATCAATGTTTCCGAAAGTTACCTATTAATATAAAACATCACTATCCAATCAAAATCCAGATAGCATACTAAACAATATTAATGTGACATTTGACAAATTAGTGATTTGATTAAGCAGTCTGCATAAAGGTCAAGAGCACGCTGTCTTATATAAGCTATTCATAGGTTTCCTATAAGATGACTGTTCAGTTACATGACTACATCATCATATGACATATCTGCATTGTTTTCCGTTTCCTGAGTGGCTTTTCTGATTAAAGGGAGCGTTAACTGAAGCACAATCAATATTTTAGTTAGCTTATGAAGTTAGCTTGTTAACTACTTTTGACTTCGGGGCTTTAAGAGCACTTTCTGTTTGTGTAATGGTAAGCAATCTACGTTCGGATATTGAATTCAGTCCTCATTAGATACCACCAGGCATATAACCTTGTATCTAACTAAACTAAATTTAGTAAATAACTTCGAAACAAGTTGAAAGAAGAGGTGTTTTCCTACAAGTTTGGTTAAGTTAAAAGTGACTAAGAGGAAGAAGTTCTTTGAAATAAACAAAGTGATTCTTCGGTTTGTTTGGTGTTGTCATGAAGAATTTTACGTACCAGATTCTAAATAAATATTTTAGGATTGGCGTTACAATTAGAATATCGACAATGAATTTCATTTTCAAAAGAAGATTGCTTGTGGGTGGAAAGATGATCTGGCTGAATGGCGGAACTAAAGAACAGTGCACTTCTACAATCCACTTTCGATCTCGACCACAATCAGCAATGGAACAGAATTCGTCGTCGTCGTCGTCGTCTCTGTTTTGTTGGCACGAGGGAATCGCCAATTCTACAATCTATCAATCTTTCTTTTCCAGGCATGACAAAACAATTTTTACTACTTTCATTTACTTCCCTCTTTTTAGTTTTCTGAAAAAATTTTTTCTCGAAGTTCATTTTATCTCTGACTCAGTGCCAAATGGATGGGCGGAAGGGTTGCAATTAGAGAGAGAGAGAGAGAGAGAAAGAGAGAGAGAGAGAGAAAGAGAGAGATAAGGAAAAGAAATGAAAGCATAAATCAGAGGGGAGGAGTGAGAATGAGAGAGAAAGTCGTAGTAAGAAAAGAAAGATATATAGAAATAAAAAGTTAAATCAGAGGGAGGGAAGTGAGAAAGATAGGACACACACACACACACACACACACACACACACATATATATACTACCGGCCATAATTGTTAGGCCACCCAAGTGTTTTAAAAAAATGATGAATTTCGAACTATTTTTTAGTATTTATTGCCAAGTGAATATTTGTAAATGAAAATCGAATGGTTCTTTTTTAATACTGCACTATAACATGTGCATCAAATGAATTTATAATAATTAATTTTTATATATTTAATAAGTATCTATATTGCAGTTTCATCAATGAACGAATGAAAAAAAATTAGGGTGATTCGGACGAGTTCATCTTTGCTTCTTTGCCTTGTAAAATTTTGCAAAGTAATAATAACAAAAGAACCATTCTATTTTCATTTAGAATTATCCACTTGGCAATAAACACTAAAAATAATATGAAATACATCATTTATTTTTAAAAGCTGGGGTGGCCTAATAATTATGGCCGGTAGTGTATATATGACAATTATGTATTTGGGTAGCAATCTTTTTTTAACGCAAGTTTAGTTAAAGACGGTTGACAAGGTGCTGCGATTAACCTTTTGTTAATTTACCTTGTGTTCGTCTAGAAAAGAAAACACTTGTGTGTTTTCTTTTCTAGACACAAAGTGTCTAAAACTGCCCAAAAGTTCTACATATCCGCGTGCTTTCGACTATTCTTTTAGCCATTATCATTATTTTAACTGGATGTGTGTGTTTTTATGTATATATATGTAGTTATAGCAATATTTATTTTCCAAATACGGCCAGGATATTGTGACCCTATTTATAGTTAATGTTAATAAGTGTTGGCTTTTCCATTTTTTTGTATTATTATAAGTGCTTCTATATTTTATTATACAGCAGACACCAACAACTATAATTAATATATAAGCTTAAGTTAAAAATATAAAAAAATACTGCGATTCAATGCAAAAATTGGTACAGGTTAAATATATTATGGTAATAGTATTACTACAATCATATCGAAACCCGCGACTCACAGTTTCATGCGCATGAAACTTTGAGTAGCAGATTTTTATATTATTGTATATATATATATATATATATATATAGGGTATTTAGGCTGTAATTGCTCTTATGCTAATTTCGTTGAACCCCATATATATATTCATAAAAATCTATAAATTCAATTGAAAGTACAATAAAATTCACCCTTGATAATGGCTAAAAGTTAGCTGAAAGTGCTTCGATAAATAAAACATTCGGACAATGTTAATATAATTTATTTATTGATGAAAAAAATATAAGATCACATGAAAAATTATCTAAACAACTTTACCATGGCATCCTGTCTTACATTTTTAACGAACCTTTATATATATATATATATATATATATATATACTTTACAGTTATTGGTCAGATTTGAATTAAATTAGACCATTACAGAGTTGTATTAGAAAGTACTCATCACATGTTTGAAGGAAGATAAAGATTCAACATGTACAGCGTTTAGATATCAGCCGGTTACGCTACCATGGTTTCGACCTTTTTGGTTTCGTCAGGTCATTTGTTTCCGAAACCGAAGAGATCAAAAGCATTGTCGCATAACCAACTTATTTTCCCCATCTATCTATCTAGTTAGTTTTTGGGTTATAATTAAATTAGACCAGTACACAGTTGTATTAAAATGTGTTTAATACGATTATATTCTAGAACTTTTAAATATTTTTCATCTAGAAATGAGTTATTTCGTCACCTAGGTTTCAACCTTTATCTATCTATCTATGTGTGTGTGTGTGTGTGTGTGTGTGTGTGTGTGTTCAAAACGCAAAGAATATATTGTTTGGCAGGAAGAGGGAATCAACAAGCAAATAAATGAATATATCTTATATAAAATACAATGTAACTCTTGTGTTTTCAGTCACGCACCCAAATGATATATCCTATTCTTGTAGTGTCAGGAAGCTTTACTCGACATATATATATATATATATATATAACAATAATATTTATTTTGTATTCTATTAGCTTTTTATATTGCTTGTACTTTTAATGATTTAAAAAGTAAGATTACTTTTTTTTATATCAAACAACTGAATTAACTGTATAGATAAAGTTCCTAGATTACTAATGCAGAAAATATAACCGATGCAATTGCGAAATTCCTTTAAGTCGGTTGTCATTTTAGTAAATAAAACATGAAAACAACAGAAAAGGAAAAAAATGACTATAAATATTAATAATAATAATAATAATAATAATAATAATAATACCAAAGACCAAAGTCTTTTCACGAGAAACTTTCAGGCAAATATTATGCATAATAATATGGATCCAAAATGCAGGTTTTGTGATAAACACCAAGAAACAATAGACCACCTAATCTCAGGCTGTTCTGTGCTTGCCCCAAATGAATATAAAAATCGCCACGATAGAGTTGGGCAATATTTACATTGGGCAATATGCAAACATTATGGAAAAGCTGTAGGCAAACACTGGTATGAACATCACCCAGCACCGGTTACAGAAATAGAAGATGTAACCATTCTATGGGATTACACCATCTACACAGACAGAAAAATTGAAGCAAACAGGCCAGACATTATTGTTAAAAACCAGAAGGAGAAAACTTGTCTATTAATTGATATGGCTTGTCCAGCGGATTGTAACATAGCAATCAAGGAATTTGAAAAACTGTCAAAATATAAAGACCTGGAAATTGAAATAGAAAAAATGTGGAAATTGAAAACAAGAGTTGTGCCAGTGATAGTCGGTGCACTTGGAATGATAAAAAATGGAACAAAACAACACATTGAACGAATCCCTGGAAACCCCAGCTTAAGAGATATACAAAAAAATTGTCTTATTAAGTACAGCCCACACACTAAGGAAAACTTTATCTATGTAATGCTGGAGATGATAGGGAAGATAGAAAAACATGAAATGGAGCCATAACAACACGCCACTACCTGCCTTAGGTCTCCCCGCAGACTTGGTTGGTAGTGAGACCAAAGCAGAAATCGAAATATGATGAAAAATGACATAATAATAATAATAACAACAACATATGTTTAATACCATAACCTTTTAGAACTAGGTGATTGTGGCTCTTCATATATTTAGTTTCATTATCTGTGAATTGTCATGAATTATATAGTAAAATAGTGCCGTGGTTTTCTGTTGCCTTCTCCACGGTATTTGAATTCTAAGTTGTTCTTTTCCTAGCCTGATTACCATTCAAGGCACGAGAAATCACGTTACACTGCTATTTAACCGATAGCTAGGAGGTGGAGAAGAAATGGATTTATAACTTTTCCAAGGGCATTTGTGCGAAAGTGAACGCAACGGAAAAGACCGAATCTGAACTCGGTTCGCCGATTTCACTTCTCGCAGCTCTAATCGATATCGATACATTAGAGAGTAAATAGCATATAAGCGTGTGTGCATATTTGTGTGTGTAGATTGCTAGACTAGATATCGGCACAGATAAATTGACTGATATGATTATAGATTAATAGTGAGAGATAAAAATAATTAATGAGGAATGAAAGAGAAAGGAGAGGCGCAACGTGTCAAAATAAAGCAGCGTTTGTGTGTTTCTATTTTATATCAGCAAGAAAATAAATTGCTTTGCTACGGACTTTGATGTATTATTTCTGAATTGGGATCATTTAAACATTTTGTTCACTTTCAAGACCAATGGTCCACTGGCCAGAGTATCAGCTTTCCCTATGGCAAGTTTACTCCTGATGAAGTGTGCCCCTAATGGAGTGGGTCTTCTATCACTCAGTTAAGTGCCGTACGTGATACAAGCTCAGGCGAACATGTCTCTCTCGACCCATGACTGACTAGGCAGAAGATTTCCCCTCAGTAGATTGCCATTTCTTTCTGCGGTAGACTAGCTGCCAACAAAGACTGTTTAATACATTTTGTCTTGTTATTCAACCCATAGATGGAAGGAGAAGAGATGAATTAATACCTTTCCCACGGGTATTTGCGCGTAAGTGAATGCAATGAATCCAACTTGAATTCGAACTCGGCTCTCCGATTCCTCATTCCAAGCCAATATCCATTACACCATAACGCACATCCTATATCAGGTGAAAATGCAATATAGAAACAAAAACAGATAACTGTTTTACTAATAAAAAAGGAATAAAATTTTCATAAAGTTATTTGCTCACTGTCAGTTACTCAAGGCCAACGTGAGAGGGCATTTTAAAAGCTAGAAATCAAAAAGACACAGTGTAGATATTCACTATCCGAGGAGAATTTTACATTCTACATATTGTTACCATTTGAAAAGGGATTGTTAGATGAATTAGATGCACAAGCAGTCATTGGCGGATTTGAATAATTATCTAGTTAACACAAACGATTGCTCTTAATACGGTAGACTGAATGCAATGCTCTGTTATGCTTTTAAAATATCTGTCAATGTGTAAATTGTGCAGTAAACTATTTAAAAATATCAACTATTTATTTGAAACTAATAATAAATGAATAAAAAGTTAATTACTGCATTCTGTATTTACAATTGGTATCTACTGCCTGTAATATGTACATATGTAATATGCGCACACTGTAATTACACAGAAATACAAACTTTTTCCATAAAAATTTAACTATCCTTTTTTTCATATATATTTCTTGAATTTTTGCTATGAAAACTAAACAATGGCATTATAGTTATGGGTGGGCCTCCTTTGTTTTCTGGCAACCAATATTTTAGACCCACTCAGCCACTGTTCCAGACAAACATTCAGTGAGCAAAGAGGCCATTGAAGGAGAGAAAACAGAGGGAAAACTTATCGGAAAAATCAAACGAGGAAGAAAAGAGAGATGGGAAGGAAGGTAAATATAAATTCAATTCAGAAAAGAATTATGACAATTTGGAAGAAACAATTTAAAAGCGTGGGAGAGAAAAAAAAAAAGGAAATTATTAGTGGAGAGAATAATAAAATTTAAGAAAAAGAAAGTTTAATTTTTTTTTCTTTTAATCGCGCCACTTCAGGATGTAGACGATTATAGCTCTCTTTAATTTCCTGTCTTTTGTAGCCCTTTGCAAATTTTATCTTTTTTCTGTATCTCCTAATCCATGGTCTACTAAAGATTTACAAAAAAACATTAGGTAGGCTATGCGCTACGTTCTTCTGTCCCTCTTGCCTTCAATAGGATCTGTGAGTATTAATTTTTCTTAAGCCTCTTTCCTCATTATGTGATCTAGAAATTTCAACTATCGCTTTCTGATAGGAACACATTGTTACAGTGACAAAAGATGAAATAATATGTAGAAATCGGGGAGCCGAGTTCGAATTCCAGCTGAATTCATTGCATTCACTTACGCGCAAATACCCTTGGGAAAGGTATTAATCCGTCTATTCCTTCCAGTTATTGGTTAAATAACAGGAGAGATTGGGTTCTATAGCCTTGGCTGGCAACTAGTCTCCCGCAGAAAGCAATGGCAACCTACTGCGGGATAATCTTTCCCCAGTCAGTCATGTCTTGAAAGAGACATGACCGCCCAAGCGTGTATCACGTATGGTACTTAACTGACTATCTTAAAAAATATCAATGCATTTTCTTTACAAATAGTTTGATATTTCATTCTGACATGAAGATGTCGGAATCAACCAGACGTTAGGCAAAATGCGTCGTTTATAGTTTTTCACTTGTATTCATCCTCTTCACACACACACACACACAATATATATATATATATATATATATATATACACGTCAAAATACAAATATATCTACACATACAGGTACACATAGAATAATATATATATGCCACTAAACAAAGAACAAACACACACATATAAGCATACATACATACAAACATTCTCTCAGAATAAAACATTGCATACACATGTGCATATATATATATATATATATCCTCTGATATTTTTTGCACTTAAGATGAATCATAATTTAAACATAAATGCTTTAGTGATAAAAAAGATATTCACGGTAAATTGCACAGATAATCATTTTTTAGCCATTAGTAACATTTGCATTTTATTGAGATTTCTAAATTGAAACTATAATACAATTTACTCTTTAAATGGCATATAACTGAGTAGAAAAGTGTTTATAGAATTTGGTGTGTATGCATGATTGTGTGTTTGTGAGAGATTGCTTGTATTTATGCGATTCTATGCAGTGTTGTAGACTAGCAATATATTGTAATAATTTCAATATGTTCAGATTTTAGCACCAATTATTGTTGCTTGAGTTTTTTGTTGAATTAACAAAACATGTTCGCATATGTTTCTTGAATTGAACTGAGACATGCAGAGCTCAGCACTTCATCCGTGAGAGCATAAGGTGATAACAAGTCCTTGGAGCAAATAGTTATTTTGATTTTGAAGATTGTTGTGGAGTAACTACGACATCCCCGGTAACACAAATGAGCTAGGCAGGACACCTTAAATAAATAACCCAAAAACAATTTAGGAAAAGAGTCCGGCACGCAGTCGAAAGTGTCAAACAAGCTCTCTGTCTTCGGGCAGAGTTCAACTCAGTCAAGGCTTCGTCTACGAACAGAGACTCGGCTATGAAGATTAGACCGGCTTAGTGCTCAATCCTGCGGGCAAATTTTGACCCTTGGCCAGTGTTTGTGTCACATCTCATTTCAGTTGGGAACTCTGGGTAAATAGCAAGAGTCCCACTAGAACTCGAATGTGCCAGTCGAGCACTCTGTTACGGGCAGAGAACGACCCAGTCGGTGCTCTGTCTATCTACGGACAGAGACTCGGTTGTGAAGAATAGACCGGTTTAGTGTATGATTCTCTGTATGCGGGGGATGAGCAAATTTTGACTGCAATGGGTTTCCCCACATAAAGCTCGAACTTGTGCCACATCCCGTCTTAGTGAGGTGGGGGGAGACTCCGCGTAAATACCAATAGTTCTACTCGAAGCATAAGTTATCAGACAAGGTGTCAGAAAACGAATCAGTTGGGACTATGTCTCCGGGAAGAGAATCGACTAGAAAAATAGAAAAGTCGGATCTCGATTATGAAGGATCTGGTGAATTTTTGCCGGAGAAAACCTAACGTTAAACCCAATCTTGTGTTATGTCGCGTTTCAGTGGGCAAGACTTGGGTGAAATACACGGATTTCCGCTAGAACTCGCACTTGTTGTACTCTCTGTTGTCTACGGGCAGAGATTTGGCTTAGAAAAATAGACAAGCCCGATTCCGCGTATGGGAGAGCTGGGGAATTTTTACCTGAGTGCACGCGCTCAAAAATCCCACATTAAAAAGTGACCTTGTCTTCGGGTAGACAATAATTCAGTCTGAAACATGGTAGACAAACAGTGACAAATCTTCGGGCAGAGTTCACGCTCAGTCAGGGTTCAATCTACGGATTGAGACTCGAATGAGAAAATAGACATAGCCTCATTTGGATGTGCGTTTTGGTGTATTAGGTGCGTTGTGGTGCAATGGATATCGACTCGGAAAGAGCAGTCAGAGGACCGAGTTCAAATTCTAGTTGAATTCCTTACATCCACTTACGCGTAAATTCCCTTGGGAAAGGTATTAATCCGTCAATTCCCTCCAGTTATGGGTTAGATAAAAGGACAGATTAGGTTTTAAAGCTTTGGCTGGCAACCAGTCTACCGCAGAAAGCAATGGCAACCTACTACGGGATAATCTTCTGCCGGGTTAGTTGTGTCTCTTTCGAGAGATGATCGCCCAAGTGCCTGATACGGGCGTATGCTGGGGTTTGAGTAAATTTTCACCCTTGGCTCGAAACTTGCGTTAAACTCGACGTTGTGTCACATCCCGTTTCAGTGGGGGAGACTTTGGGTAAATATCTAGAGTTCCGAGAGCGTTTTAATAGAGTTCTGATACGGTGTTTGTTTGAGTATCGTTGAAGTCAGTCGCGACACAATATTATAACCATTAGTTGCTAGTTTTTAAAGTAACTTGCCTAGCAAAAATACGGTGGATACATAGAACGTTTGATTTAGTTCAGTCAATCAACAGAAACATTCACACACACACGAACATTCTCAGTAACCTAGAGAAACACCCGGGTGTTACGCACATTTAAAGGGGTTTAACATTGCTCACACACTCGTGCACAAAAGAGCTCAGGCAACCAACAGAAACATCAAACGCCCTCCCACACACAAAGAGCTAAGGTAACCTACAAAAACATAAAACCCGCGTGCGTACAAACACAAGCACGCACATAAAAAGTTTCAGGTAACACGCAGAAATACCGGAAATATCCTTACACATAAAAATACATGCAGACAACAAAAAAGTTTTAGGTGATCCATAAAAAATGAAAGGGACCTGAACAAAAGGTCCCGGGCAAAATACAGAAACAGAAACACACACACACACACACACACACACACACACACACACACACACACACACACACACACACGCGCGCGCGCGCGTTTGAATATAACTTCCCTAATATATTTGGGAAGTTATATTAAAAAATATATTAGGGGAGAGGATGTGCGTTGTGGTGCAGTGGATATCGGCTCGGAACGAGAAATCGGGGAGCCGAGTTCGAACTCCAGTTGAATTCCTTGCATTCACTTACGCGCAAATACCTTTGGGAAAGGTATTAATCCGTCTCTTCCCTCCAATTATGGATTAAATAACAGGACAGATTGGGTTCTATAGCCTTGGTCGGCAACCAGTCTACCGCAGAAAGTAATGGCAACCTACTGCGAGATAATCTTCTGCCCAGTCAGTCATGTCTATTTCGAGAGATGATCGCCCAACCGTGTATCACGTATGGCACTTAACTGACTGAATATATTAGGGAATTATTTTTAGGGGTTGTCCAACTTTTTTAGATGAAGCATTTCCTTTATTAAATTTCTTCCATTTCATTTTTACTGCTTTTTATTAAAATATTCAGTTCGTTTTATTTTTTTACGATACTCAATAACAAGTGGGATACGTTAGGTCAAACAAAAATATTACTTTTTTTAATAAATGTGGAGCAAAGCATACTGTTCCTTTGTTTAGTTTAAATATCTATGGAAAAATTGAAATTTCTTGTCATGTTTGCTAGAGGAAACAAACACGGAAAATTCTATAATAATAATTAACCATGTAAGATCACCCTTCAAAATATTAATGTCGTAAGAAGGTGAGCCATTTGCTGACTATAATAAAGTTTCCACCATTCGCGATGTGGTTCGGTGACTTCTACCAATTGTGAATAACGTGAGTGGCAATGGGCAAGCGACTGCGCTCGAAAAGAGCAATAGATTATTCAGTCATTCAAGTGCCATACGTGATACACGCTTGGGCGATCATGTCTCCAAAGAGACATTACTGACTGGACAGAAAGGGTTGCCAACCAAGGCTATAGAACCCAATCTGTCCTGCTAGAAGGAAAAACGACGGATTATGACCTTTCCCAAAAATGTTTGTGGGTATGTAAATGCAAAGAATTCAATGGAATTCGAACTTGGCTCACTGATATCTCGTTCCGAGCCGATATCCACTACACCACAACTCACATCTTGGTAGGTAATTAACAATCATAATTTTTTAAGGCGTCTTTTGTCGGCCGAAAGCGATGAAATTACATTTTTGATATTTTATCCTAAGATTTAATAAGATAAAAATAAATGATAGAATATTGAAGGCATGATATAATGAAACTAAAAAATGGTAATGAGATTAGAGAAACTCGAATTTTTAGTCAATATTATGTTAGCCAATTTTATATGTCGTGTCGATTAGAATGTGTAGCTTTCCACAGCTTCCAGTTAGTTTTAACTCTAAGCAATGTTTGTCACTTTTATTACTCCTCCCAGACTCTACTCAGCCATACATTTCCACAAACTCTAGTCTAATGTTTCTCCCCTTTCTGTCCCACCTTTCTATTTTCCAAGTCCCTTTTCCTCATCATGGGTTCCAGAAATATCGAATTTCTTTTTTTAATTTTAAGTATACGTGTCCTTCCAGTTCCCATACTGAGATTAAAACAATCTGTTTTCCTAAAAGAACCTAATAAAAATTATTCCTTAAAAAAATAAAAAATAAAATGCATCTTTTGTAGAGAAAGTGAAAGGGGATAAAACAAGTAAACAATTAGTTATTCAACTTTGAATGTTAAAAAATTTAAAATCTTCAGAAGTTGGAGTCGGAGCTGGATGCCATCTTCACAGATGCATCCCACCAGTTCCATCAGTGTCTTTTATTCCAGCGGAAAAAAGAGATCCCTCCCCCACCAAAAAAAAAAAAAAAAAAAAAGTTTAAATAAAACAAAAACTCCTAAACTGTCCCAGAAAGGACAAAAATGATGAGAAACATATTGCGAAAAACCGCAGGATTTTTCTCTCGCAGAACCAATTCTTAGACATTTCTCCTGAGGTGGCAACGATTTTCCATTCTGATCTTATCTTGGAGACATGTTGAAACCAGCTGCTACTACAGAACTGTCCCTCAGCAGGAACTTATTCTTGTAATGTTGTTCCACGAGAGACTTGAAAGTTTTTAGGAACAACTGTGCAGGATTGTTTAAAGGAATTACTAATTATCTTTTGACATTTCCTTTTGAGACAACAATTTCTACAGCATCCTTCCCAATAAGCATTGGTCACGGATAATTTATTTTGTGTTGCTCGAAGAACGTGCAAAATACGAAATGAATTTTGTGAAAAAAAAAAAAATGGTGGAAAGATGGGAAAGTTGGGCTGCCATCTATAAAACAAATAAAAATAAATTGTTTGTAATTTTAAATTTATACTGAATTACATTTTGAAAAGTGTCCTCTAACATTTTACTAATATATCAGGGAATACTTAATGTTCGCATTGCCTCTTTTTATAGCTATCTCTCTTTCTTATATATATATATAAGTGGGTAAATAGTTCAACCCAAGAATTAATGGATTTATTTTTAATAGGTCATTTTTCATTTTACTTATTGCTCGAAACGTTAGGATAGTGGAAACATCGTATTTGAAATATACGCTATTGCAGGGATCGAACTTGCGCACCCTTTACACATGAAACCACAATTTAGTTTAAGAACCTAACCACTTTATCGAGTTTCTTTACCTTGAGTTTTGTTCGACCAGTGTTTTCAGACGTTGATTGCCAGTTACAGATGGAAGCGCTTTACCACCTTGATCGTCAAAAGACTCGTATCTCCACTGCGGAACTTCAGGAACCACCGCAGAACTTAATCCGGTGTCGTTTATCAACCTAACCCTTTTATCGAGTTTCTTCACCTTGCCAATATTCTTCATGTGTTCTGATATTGTTGAAATCCTGACATCCATTATCTGAGACTATCTCTGACAGGTTTTGTCCGACTAGTGTTTTCAGGGGTTGATTACCAGTGAATCAATATTTGTCCGCAAATTATTCGTTTTTTTTTTTTGTTATTTATTAAGTTTAAAGTTTATGGCAGACGCCGTTATATGTACAAGATGCAATCCAAAAGTTTTTTTGCAAACCGTGTCGGTAGGTTCCGGATTTTACCGTAAACTTTCTTTAAACTTAATTAAAAAAAGAAGAATTTACGAACATACGTTTATTTTGGACTTTTGTCCTTGTTTTGGTGTGAGGAACCACCCCAAAAGTTTGTAAAAGTATTTGTGATACACCGTGTATATGATAAAAATATAGTTTTACGGTATGCTTTATTTATTGATTAAGATGCTCACTATCAGAATAGAGCATATGTAAATATGAAAGTGGACATTATAGTCAGCACCCAGTAGTGAAAATCTGTTTCATGTTTAAACACAACCGTTTATTATAAAAATTTTAAAAAACAGATTTTAAAAAAAAATCAGAGAGAAAAATAAATAGTAGTTTAATTTCCTTTCAATTATGAACTTTGAACATAATAAATAATATGGATTACTTTCCGTGGACATCGCCCGGTTCACACTCCACCCACGTCTATTGAACAGGTTAAGAGGCTCACACCCTTGTTCCCTGTTTAGAATGTGGTTTCCGGCTTTCTCTTTTCCAATCTTTTCACTATTACATAGCCCCCTGCACATCAGTGGCGTTACCGCTTTGCTCGGGGTGATAGGATTAAAAAAAATACCTTTATAAAAAAGACCGTATTTAGGTGCATTTTCTTTAGTAATAAAAGGTTTTAACATTGTTTCTAAAAGAATAATTATAATTTTATTTTAATATTAATTCTTTCATCAAGATGTGCGTTGTGGTGCAGTAGATAGCGGCTCGGAACGAGAAATCGGGGAGTCGATTTCGAATTCCATTTGAATTCATTGCATTTACTTACGCGCAAATACCCTTGGGAAAGGTATTAATCCGTCTCTTCCTTCCAGCTATGGGTTAAATAACAGGACAGATTGGGTTCTATAGCCTTGGCTGGCAACCAGTCTACTGGCTGCCAGTCTACTGGTTGCCAGCCAAGCAATGGCAACCTACTGCGGGATAATCTTCTGCCCAGTCAGTCATGCCTCTTTGGAGACATGATCGCCCAAACGTGTTTCACGTATGGCACTTAACTGACTGACTTTCATCAAGCAAAACACGTCCTATAAATATAAAAAGGTTTTATCGTGTCATTGATAGATATTATGGATTTTACAAGTACATGACTTAACCTTATAGTCTGGCATGAATTCAGCTAAGTTTTTTTCCCAAAATATTGTATCTTCTTTGGAGGTCAGAGCTCAAATTGATCGCAAATGATAAAAGATCCCGAAGTCTTTGTCAAATCGACAATGGTGACAAATTGGACCAAATGTTATGCTGACAAGCATTTATAAGAAACTCATTATTACAATGAAAGGTCAGGGGTTAAGGATCCTTTAAAACGTCTCAGAAAGTCGAAATTAACTTGTATTTGGTATTAGGATAATTTCTGTCACATGTTTCACATACATGAAAATGCCTTTCATTTTTAAGGAGAGAAGGAAGTTAACAACAGCAACAACAAAACAAAGAAATGACAAAAACTTGGAGATAAGCGTTGAAACAAAAACAAAGTAAAAGGGAAAGCGTAAACAGGAGAAACATTCCAGTCATCTTGATAAATGTTTGGAAAAGAGGAAGAGAATTGTTTGTTTTGATAGTTTGTTCGGTTGAGAGACACTGGCTGAGATGGGAAGAATTACAAGGTTGTCTATGTGGCCATTACATCTGGTTAATATCACACACATATGCATGAAGGCATAAGAAATAAAGTTTCAAAGGACTTACATGCAAGTAGTTAACACAAATAGTAACACTGACTTTTCTGGGGCTCGATGCATTTCTAGGTGGGGCATGCATGTTACAGATGACACTCGCGCACGTGATTTTTCACGTTTTCGACCTAACAACGAAATCTGTGTGCCAATCGAATTATTATCTCTTTTTGTGGATTTTTATGGTTAGTCTGGAGGCACGAAGGAGTAATCGATAGTAGCACGGATTGAGAAATCGGAGAGCAGAGTTCGAAATCCAGTCGGATTCATTGCATTCACTTATGTGCTAATAGCCTTGGAGAAGGTATGAATCCATCTCTTCCTTTCAACTATGAGTAAATAGCATGACAGATTGTGTCATATAATCTTGGTTGGCAACCAGTTTAGGACAAAGACAATTGTGAATGCAAAATAAATGCTGCCTTTTAGGACCTGCCACTTTAAGTAAAGGCTAGATCTTCAATAATAAATCCACCTCGCATGTTGCCACAAAGAAAGGAACTGCTCTCCTACTTCGAGTCGTGACAGAAAATAATGAACTTTTCAGGCTCAGGATAATGGTTCGAACAAACAAAACAGACATGGATCAGAGTTGTGAAACTCTCTAAGACGACGACGATAATTGTTGGCTAATGATGGAGAAATATATCATATATACCTTAGGCTTATGGTCATATTACGTTGAAGCAACGTCCTGCTTGGTCAGTACTTAAATGGGCTTCTGTTTGAAAATGCCATTTTTTCTAAACTTGGATGTTCGAGTAGTGTAATGGATAACGGTTTGGAATTGTAAATTAGACAGCCAGGTTCTAATGAACCCACTTTTTAATCCCCAGGTATAGATTAATAGTAGGATCAGTAAATTATTATTATCTTTCAAAAAATTTTACGATCTATTTTTTTGGCTTTAAATAACATGTAAACGGTTGGTAAATCGTAAATAACAAACCAATCAGCAAATTAACTTGATTTCATTCTGACCAAAAGTCGTAGAATCATCATGAAATATTGAGTTGAAAATGTTGATTTGTCCAAAGAGGATCGAAATTTGATTTCAAATGACTGATGAAGTTTGGGAAGATTTATAATGCAAGAAGCCTATATCCAGAACTTTACCTAACTTGTCTTGTAGTTGGATTTTGTAAAACTTTCTGGATGTAACTATGCTAATTTATGATTGCTTGTAAAATGCTTTTTATTATAAAACTGTGATGCATTTGGTCAGCCTTCAAAAGAATATTAGTTTAAGCTGATGTGACCAGAATGAACCAGAGCTTTTTACACATCCAAAAGTAAATAAGCTTTTTACACATCCAAAAGTAAATAAGGGATTCTTTTTTGTACCGCACCTCTTCAGAACGCAAGCGATCATGGCTTTCCACAACTTTGTACCATTTGTAGCTCTTAGATTTTTCTTCGCATTATCATTTCTTCTGTTCTGTCGTCCATTTACACAAGCTCGTTAGGTAGGTCAATCGCGGTTTATCTCGGCCCTTCTACATATACTGTGTGCGTCAAATTCTCCAAACCTCATTATGTATCATAAATTTTAACTTTCTGATTCTAATTATAAGCGTACTTTTTGTTTATACTACTCTTAAAAGTTACTCACATGATATTATATGATATACATGACACTATAATTCTAAGCGTAGTGAAGCTGTGGCCCCATGTCATTCTACAAGGTTATTAGTAACAAAAACAGTAATGCTATAATTAGTGTTTATGATTATCTCCCATAAAAATCCGTTTTTTTCCAGCTCAGTGCATACACGCAAACGCCATCGTTACAAATCAATCGGATTTTTTTGCTGCATTAAGCAACTTTTAGGGATACATTAGTCCAGTATTTCCAACTACAATGACCTGTTTCAGTGAGATTTAATATTTGATTAATGCGCAAAATAACTGTTTTTGTTCTAATTCATGATGAAACTTAATAGTAGCATTTATTTTTTTTATTTCATGACCAATCAGATCGTCCTGGCAACATTCCTAGTTATTCTCCTTTACAGGATTGCTTAGCGTAATGGTGATAGTACCAAATAAGAAAGTATTCCTCATATGAGCTATTATCGAAAACTTAGGATTTCAATGCTAAAAGGCATCATCAGGTGTCAATAAATGGGGAAGAAATGTACTCGTATCTTTTCCAAGGGTAGTTAGTAGTACAAAATAGATATAGGTACCTCTACTAAGTCGCTGAAAAGCAGCATATGAATAATAGATGCCCCAAACTTAATAAAAACGAACATTTTCCAACAAAATGTTTATGTTATCATTGAGAAGAATGATCAAAGTACTTTTTAATTATTTCTAAAAAATTTTAATCCCTTCTAACACGTTCGAAAGTTTGGTAAAATGTCTTGTTTTGATTTTAGTTAGCGGGTAACGAAATCGTTATGAGAGTTTACAATGGAAAACGTAATATTACATAACTCAGGTTTTTCCGGTGACAAATACATTAATTTGTAAATTCTTGCAAAAATAAAATATTTGTTGGATTTTAATGAAACTTTCAGAACTTATTTACAAATGAATGAAATTATTTTTTAACATCTTGGTAAAAAAATATTTTTTTTTTTACATCTGTTACACCCTCTACGTAAATTCATGGAATTTTAAGAAACTAAATATTCTTGAAAAAATTAGTTTTATTAGCAGGACTCATTGGGGAATGTAAATCATCTATTATTTTGTAAAAACATTTTGCTTTTATTTCCGAAAATCTGCTAAAATAAAAAATACGATAAAACTATGACATTATTTAATTTGATAAGCTTTTAATTGCGTTAATAAATAATATATATCAAGGACATTATAATCTGAAGAAAAAAATTCGATTAATAATGAAACTTTATAAAAATTGTTTTAATTGTTTTTTTTTAAATTATGATAGTTTAAAATTTCTAAAATATACTGCAAAGATTTTTGTCGTTAGTTTATAAACTTATCAAGTAAAGATTATATTTACTCATCGAAAATTAAAAAGTCTAATACAAATCGTCCTGCCTTTGTATTTTTTAAATAATTTTTTTGTGTATATACTTGAAGTTATTTTGTTATGGTAATTTCTATGTGTACATTAAAAGATCCTGTTTTTCAGGGTTTCTTCACCTTGCAGGAAATACATTTGTATAATTATATCTCTGGTGATCGACATACACTTAGCTTGACAGATGCGAGATAAGATGTCATCACATTTCAAATACGGGGAAAGGTCCGAAAGTTGAACTCTGTGTTTAAGAAATAGTTTCATTCTAAATTTTATGCTATATATCATACTTGTGTAAATCACAGATTAATTTAACATTGCATTTGCTAATTTATCAAGAATAATGTGCCCCAGATGTATATTTTATTTCTGCAAGATTTGTAAAACCGAGAATTAACTTTTGTTTACAAATAGGTTGATCGCTCAAAAATGGCTGAAAAATTAAAAAAAAAAATGAAAAATTTTAGATCCCAATCAATATAATTTGGTTGAAATACAATAGAGAATTTTGCTAACTGGAAATAGTAAATTTAGTCATTTAGCTTTCAGTTAAAACTAAAAAAGGAGTTTCAATAAAAGTTTTTATTTTTAAAAATTCAATTTAAAGTTTGTTATCGAAAATGAGCACAGGCCCCTAAATAAAAGTAATCTGTTTCTATCAGAGTTTGAATCTGTTCTCAGTGCAATGACAGTTGCAAAACAAACGAGTAAATTTATTATTATTTTTCTGAACGTAGACTCAATGTCTAGTTTAACATTTCAAACAATACTTAGACTAGTGATACTCTTCTTAAAATTATAGGTATAATATTAAAAAAGAATCCCAAAAAAGTATGGAAGCTGTCAAGCAGGTTTCTTTTAATTCAAAAGATGGTTGTGTGATGTTATGAATACAAGATCTAAAAGTAGTTTATATATATATATATATATATATATATATATATATATATATAATGTGTGTCTGTGTGTGTGTTAATAATGAAATTAATAATAATATGAATGACGGAGACAAGTATGTAAGTGGTAGCCGTCCTGAAAACAGATAAAACAGATGCGAATGTCTCGCATAATTTAGACATCAAAAGAATCCACTTTTGTGTTCATGTCTCCAGTGAATTTGAAACCTATTTACTTGTATTTATTCACATACACTTCTTTAAAAAAAAAAACCCAATAAAACCTGAAACAAAATAGTTTTTAACACACAAAAAAAAAGAAAAAAAAAAGAAGTGTTTATTTCATGTCTGCCTAGCTTTTCACACATATTTTCGAAGGTTCTGAAAATTTAAATAATTATGTAATATAATATCAGAAACACGATAAAAACTCTTTCTGCGGATAAAAGTAAGTGTTAAAAGCATCAATCGTAATAATAATCCACCTTGTAATTCAATATTATCATGGTAGCAGTAATAACTTCAATTTAATAAAAGAAAATAGTAAAAGAAAGCGGGAGGGAAAGACAAACTATCAATTTTAAGAAGACGGAAATTATGGTTGTTAACAGGAACAGCAGTCCAAGATATGAGTTATGAATTGGAGACGTCTAAATCAATCGAGTACAGGAAATTTGGGAAGTTTTATAACAGACGATGGAAAATGTAACACTAAAATCCAAAGACGATTTGCTTTAGCGAAAGATGCCTTCAAAAAGTTAAACAAAGTGTTAAGAAACAGGAAAATCTCGTTAGAAACGATTGCTAAAATGTTACGTAATATCAATCCGCATCTATGGCAGGGAATGCAAGCTAATCCACGCACAGATGAAGAGAAGACTTGAGGAACATGTGTTCTATAGAAGAATGCTGAGATAACAATGGGCAAAAATACATGTGAGCAACGACAAAATTTTAAAGAAAACTGGAACAAAAAGAAAGCAAACTTAGAATCAGAAAGAGAAGACTGAAACGTCTAGAACGCATAGTAAGTAAAAAGGTTTGGTAAATTTGACACTCACAGGAAATCGGCACGGAACGAGAAATCAGAGCGCCGAATTCAAATTTTAGTTGAATTCATTGCATTCACTTACGCGCAAATACCTTTGGGAAAAGTATTAATCCGTCTCTTCCCATCAGCTATGGGTTAAATAACAGGGCAGTTTTGGTTCTATGTATATATTATATTCTACTTGTATATAATATTCTCTTCGGTCACGTTTAGGAGGATAATCTGTAAGGAAACAGCTAATAATCCTCTCAAATATTTTGACGGCAGAGGTAGACTCGTATGTAAATAGAAACGTAAAAGAAGGAAAGAGCAGAGCAAAAATAGACTACGATGGAGAAGGAAAGTGGCAAATAATCTGAATAAAGAAATAAATGAAGGAAAGGAAAAAGAAAGAATAAAAAGAAGTAAGAAAGGAAGAAAGAAAAAGAAAAGGAAGGAGGGAAGGAAAAAAAGAGCGAAAAGGGATACATAAAAATATTGTTAAGGCACTTCGATGTGTAGTGTAATGGCTGACTGGCTTATCTCGCGCGATCAATTACGATTGAATAGTGTGTCCGATCCTCACTGGATGTTTCATGCTTTTGGCCTCGTACAACATTTAAGCTACGCTTAGAAAATCAGAGCACTTCGACATAGTGTAATGGTTAGCAAGCTTATCTCTCTAGGTCAATTTTTTTTTTTCGAGCAAGACGTTAACGCCACTGATGTGCAGGGGGCTACGTAATAGTGGAAAGATTGGAAAAGAGAAAGCCGGAAACCACATCCTAAACAGGGAACAAGGGTGTGAGCCTCTTAACCTGTTCAATAGACGTGGGTGGAGTGTGAACCGGGCGATAGATAGATCTATCTACTCCAATTACGACTTAAAAGTGAGTTTGATGTTCATCAGGGGCTCCATACTTTAGGCCTTGTGCCACATCTAAGCTACTCTTAGAAAATCATCATAAAAAGCATTTCTTTATAGTTAAACGAAACAGGGAAACAGGACGTGACGAAAGGAAAGAATACATGAGGGGAAATGGGAGAGAGAGAGCGAGAGAGAGGGGGGGAACGTAAAGTAAAAGAAACAGATAATTATAACAAAAGTAGTTACCGCCGTTCCATTTTCGATACCTGCGTTTTAAATTGAATTTTTAAAAATAAAAAGTAGATTCTTGAATTTTTAACTTTAGCTTAATTGAAAGCTAAATAATTAAATTTAATATTTCCATTAACCAAAATACTCTGGTGCATTTCAAACAGAAATTATATTAATTGGAATCTAAAATTTTGAGAATTTTTAAAAAATTTCAATTTTTCTGCCATGTTTTTGAGCGATCGACACATTTGTAAACAAAAGTTAATTTTCGGTTTTAAAAATCCTGCAAAAGTAAAATATACATCTCTCACTCATTATTTTTCGAAAAATAGCAAATTTGAAGTTAAATTAATCTGATTTGAAACAAATATTACTTGCTAATGGCATGAAATTCAGAATAAAAGTATTTATTAATCACAAAAGTCTGTCTCGTTGACCTTTCAAGTAGGCGATGACAACACCTGTTATTAATCCATCTGGAAGTATGGTTACCAAAATTTGACATAACTTTGTTTAACATTTTGTAAGGGGAATAACTCATGAAACATGTGATCTTTTAATGATAAGCCTCTTATAAGTTCCCATAATCAAAGAAAATGTGCAGTTTAATATAATAAAAAATTAGAAATTTTTATAAAAATCTTAGTTCTGAATGATTTGTATTAAGCTTATGAATTTTCGATTTGTAAATAAAGTCTATTTTTAATGAAGTAATAACCGAAAACACTGAATAATTGGAAGAAATTTAAACGATAGTTGAAACTTTAATTAGCAAAAAAAAAATGAAAACAATTCTTATAAAAATTCATTAGTCATCGAAATTATTTTCTTCTTCAGAATATGATTTTCTAAAATTATATTATTTATAAAATCAAAAATTTATCTACATTAAAAATAGCGTACGTTAATGCATTTTTGATTTTACTATTCGGAGCAGATTTCCGGAAAAGTTGTCTCCTACTAAAAAAAAAAAAATACATGATTTACATTCCCCAATGAGTCCTGCATTTAACTAATAAATAAAAAATTGGTAAGATAATGTATTTCTAGAAGATTTATGCAATTAATTGGAGTGGTGGTTAACAAATGTAAAAAAAAAATTATCAAGATTTTCTAAAAATAATAATTACATAAATAATTTCATTTATTTGTGAATATGTCTTGAAACTTTCATTAAAATCAGACGATTCGTTGATTTTTGCAAAAATTTTCAAATTAATGTGTCTTTTAACGCCCAAAAAATGACTTGCGTAATATTGTTTCCTTAATAGTCACATTACATAAACATAGCGTGAAATTTTTATTGAAATTTTGAACGTGTTAGAAAGGATTAAAAAATAAAAAAAATAATGACAACAAAATTTGATCTTTATTCTTAATAATAACATAATATTTTGATAATAAAACTTTGTTTTTATTAAGTTTGAGCCCTTTTAACGTCATGCTGTTTTTTCGTGGAGGTATATACAATAAAGTTTAAAGGAAAACAGGGGAAAATAGTGTAAAATAACTTTTTTAAATCAGAAAAATATGTGACAAATTATAGAAATGGATATCATAAAAGCATGACTTATAGGAAATATTTCTTCTGAAAAGTTCTTGGAATTATATAAATAAAACGGTAAAAATGTGTAATTGATAAAGAAGTTCTAGGAAAAGGGAATTAGGTATCTTCACAAAAAGAAAGCAAAAATTACGAAGAAAAAAAAAACCGGAAAAAAAAACCAAAAAAAAAATTCTGAAAATCTTTTAAAGGAAGCAAATATTCACCTGTAATTAACTTCAACAATTACAACACGCCCCCATTACAAAATATTTTATACGTATACGTACACTCCCTCATAGAAATTAATGGATAAGTATATACACATAGTCATATCTATGAAAGAAATAAAGAAACTCCACAACAACTTTCATAACGACAAACATATACAAGAAATTATCATAAACATTGCACTCATGCAAGCAGGCATCAAGTAAAATGTTCAGTTGGTTTTCTAAAGAAAGAACAAGGAAAACATGTATATAAAATGAGAGCGGTATATTCATAAATTGAAAAAAAAAATAGACAAGTGAACTCAGAAACCTAGACGACAAAACAATAAAACTGCTGACAATGCGTCAGAAGTTACAACCAATAGACGATGTCGACAGGTTTAATGTTAAAAGACAGACAGGAGAAAGAAAGCGAATCGGCTTTAGGGATGGCATTGACTCTGCAAACAAGAAACTTGAAGAGTAGATAAAACAATGGTTTCGGAGAGTACTCAGCAACGCAAACAGTAGAGAAGACAAGAAACACAAAGTTTACACAATACAAGAGACTCAGAGGGTAAACAAAACAAGTAATTCAAAGAGTATACAACATAATGAAATCGAAGAGAACTCAAGATAAGGAAATAATGTGAGTACATAAGACAATGCACTCGAAGATTACAGAAGACATGGTAATCAACGATGGCTCAAAATGTGGCAAACGATGAATACTCAAGCCAAGAGACTCGAAGAGTACACAAGTCAGAGCAAGAAATGAGTACAAATAACAATCTGGAACTGCATCAAAACGAACAGAGAGATGAAGAGAAAACAATGGAAGAAGAATATAAATGGAATAGATGATGATGGGGGAGAACAATTATATGGACGCATGAAAAGACAAATCGAGTGAAAGGAAAATAAATCAGCAGGGGAAACCTAAAAAGTGAAACAAAAAGAATTATTCTTAATCGGTGTCCTAAATAGTACCATAACCACGAGTCAGATAAAGGTGGAGATAGCTGAAACACAAGAAAACTGCAAATACTCAGACATATATATATATATAGTTGTTAGTCCGTAAAACGGTGAGGATAATCCAACAAGATTTCCTTAATATTAATTATTAATAGGTAAATCCATACAGAGAGCTCGATGATATATATATTCGAGTGAATACAGAACGAAGAAAGCATTTTTACAACGTCCAAAACATTAATTTAAAACAGTGCTCGATATATAATATATAGAGCTGTGAATATTTATTATAGAACATGTACATAATGTTTTTATATATCAGCTACAAATAGTACATTTGTTTCGACATTGATACTTCAATGTCCCATCAGCCGGTGTGGATAGAAATGAAAAGTGTGTGTGTGTGTGTGTGTGTGTGTGTGTGTGTGTGTGTGTGAACTGTAAAATAATATAAGAGTGCTCTATTGTAAATTCTGTAAAATAATTTTAATACAAATAATAAGGAGCGCCCCATTTTGAATACTCGCTAAGCGTCAAACAGACTTAAGGTACATAAGTTAAAATGTTATTTTGTGTGTATTCGTAGATAGATAGATAGATAGATAGATAGATTGATAGATAGATAGATAGATAGATAGATAGATAGATAGATAGATAGATATGTGTGTGTATGTGTGTCCTTACGACTAAAATTAAAAACCTTTTAAAGCTGGACGAACATCTAGACCGTACAAGTAAACTTAAAAAAAAAAACTAAAACTAAAAAAACAAAAACAAAAATAAAAAGAACCTGTGTAATATGAAAGTAAGAGTTGTGTCTCTTATTGTTGGGAGACTACGAACACTCCCGACGAGACTTGCAAAATGTCTAAAAACACTAAAATTATGAGGTCATTCAGACAACAACATTACAAAAAAGAGCTCGAATAAGGAGAAGTATTGAATAGAATTGCTACTGAAAGCCACTAATTACTACAAGTATAACGACTGTGAGTGCAAAATAGTAAAAAAAAAAACAACAAAAAAACAAAAAACAAAAAAACAAAACAAAAAAAAAACTAATAGCGAAGGTTTAGTAGTAACATTAGTAGTAACTAATAAATGGTAGATGAAGGGTTACAGTGGTGAGAGTTATATCAATATCTATGTTGGGTGTGTCAGTCAGGACTTTCCCCAATTGAAAATAGGACGTTTTTGTTTTGCCTTTTCTTTTTTCGTTTATTTGACATTACAACAGTTTTGACATACAACAATTATAAAAATGGTGCAAAAGTTATTCAAAACGCTAAAACAAAACAAAAAAAAATATGTTAAGAGGGAATGAGAATGCTTTATCCAAAACTAATATATCTTATTACATGGATAACAGTTCCAATTGATGTAATTAGTTGTGCTCACCAAAAAGTCAGAGTTGCTGAAGAAATGTTTATGGGATACAGTTTTGTGGAATGTATATATTTCTCAGTTGTGTTTTAAGTAAGCATGAATCATCTGATAAGAAATATAGAAAGACATCGTACATGTGTAAATATGCATTTTTTTTTTTACACACTCAAACCCACCCATATTTATAGATTACATGGTTAAACATTTTAGACAGTTGAGCACAGAACAAATTCTCAGCTGCTGGAGTGACGTTTTTGAAACAGGGTCTTCATAACTTATTCAAGATTACTGGGTGTTTGTCTCTTTCGTGATGCAGGCTCCAAATTAGTCTTTAGAAATTTTCAAAGCAAGCAAAAACAAAAACAAAAAAAAAACAAACAAAAAAAAAACAAATTGTATCAGAAATTGATGTTATTTGTAAAAAAAAAAAAAAAAAAAAAAAATCCTTATCTCTTTTCAAAATCACCGAAGAATAAATACTATTTAAAACAAATTCCTCTTTATATCAATCGGTTCAATTATTTAACATTACTTGACATAGTAATTGTGAGTTCAGTCTCTTGGCCGGGCAGTGTGTACTTGGCTCATTGGAAACAGGTCGTGCAATAATTGATCTATATTAAAAATAAGAACTAGACGATATATCCCTAGTCATGGGTAGTGGAACAAGAATAGCCTCCACCCATAGATTAAATAATGGATTCAGTTCAGTATTCCATGCAGATTACGCGTATCGATGTGCATCTGATGAAGGCCATAGTAAAGAACGGCCGAAACGTGATAACAAAGATTAGAATTATACTGTAAATAATACTTTCCATCATTTGAACAATTTAGTAAGATTTCAGTATTTAAAAAAAAAAAAATAATGCTTAGTAAATTTTGGAAGACAAAGAATGTTGACCTCTAGAAAACGGTCATCATTTATACTGAACGGTTCCTCCAAAATATTCTTGGGCCGTGAAGAGTTTTCTTGACAGCATGCCTCAAGAACAGAATTTCCATTGACTACTTCAATGAGCGGCACCAACGTAGTAAAATATGCCTTAATCTACATTGGTTATTATGTACAATGTATGGATACCAATTTGCAAAGAATTGGTACTGAACAATTGAAGAAGCTGGAAAGCCCACAATATTCTGGGACTGATTTTCAGACAGAGTGATACAACATCGTCGTTCGGATATTATTGTGCTAGACAAAGGTATTAAGAACCGTCATATTATTAATATCGCCATACCAAATGACACAAATATATCAAACATGGTGATTGGGAAAATTACAATCTACTCTGAGTTGAAAGTTGAGATGGCAAAATTGTTTGAAATACGGGAAGGGAAAGTCAAGGTGATGCCAGTTGGGATTGGCACATTTTTCTTATGTCATGTAAAAGATTCCAAATGACAGTTCGTTGCTGATGGATCAGTTTGAAAAACTATAAAAGAATCGTCTTAATGGTTTCTCAAATAATAAAAGCAGCACTATTAAGAAGTTAAATCTTATTAAAATATGTGTGACTTCCTTGACCAGCTTGGGATGCCATACCAAAAGATAAGCTTTTTGGGGCACTGCCCATATTTTAATGAAAGTCTTGTTCATCTAGTTCGAATTCCATTTGAATTCATTGCATTCGCTTACGCGCAAATACATTTGGGAAAGGTATTAATCCGTCTCTTCCCTCCAGATATAGACTAAATAACAGAGCAGATTGGGTTCTGTAGCCTTGGCTAGCAACCAGTCTACCGCAGAAAGTAATGGCAATCTACTGCGAGATAATCTTCTGCCCAGTCAGTCATGTCTTTTTCGAGACATGATCGCCCAAGCGTGTTTCACGTCTGGCACTGACTGACTGACTTGTTCAGCTGAAATCTATATTGTTACGTAACATATAAATTGATATACTAGCTGTTTTCAAAATCTTTATGACAAAAGCATAATAATTAAGACATTATATATAAAATAATATTAAAGATGAAACAAGAAAATAATAGCATATTCCGACATTTAAAACACCACGCATATACTTAGACAAGAAAATAATAAACGAAAACTTAAAATTCTAAAAGCTATCTACATCAAACAGTTTAAACCTAGCCTAAATAAAATAAATTTCGACACCTCTACTAACATACTTAGATATTATACTTACCCCCTACACCATAGTAGCAGCAGTTCCCAGACCAATCCCTCATGCCACTATACACTCAATTGACCAAAAACCCACTACCACCATTCCTTCTCGGCCTACAGCCATGTGCGTCACGAAAAATGGACCTGTTTAATTTTCTCTGTATAACTCCACTCTGTTAATAATAATTTAAATGTTCTATGTTCACTGAACATTAAATCTTCATCCTTTGATAATGGCTTATGTAAGCCGAAAGCTCAGACGTGATAAAAAAATCAACAATTATTGTGATTTCTTGTCGTCTTTCCATGACAACACTATCAAGCTAATCAGATCATACGAACGGATCTTACACAAAATAAATAGACAGAACTTGTCTATATTATTCAATGAAACCTGTTTTAAGAAAATAATAATATACTATAATAGTATCAAAGATTTATATTTACTTTTCTTTAATTAATGATGGGCAACCTGGCTTTTTTTAAAGCTTGTGTTGAGGAACATTAGGCAGATCTTGAAAGCTGATGAACTGTTGAGTTCTGAAGATGTTTCCGTAACCTTGTCTAACTTGCTGAGCCTTCTCATATATTCGTTCTAACATCTTTTATTTCTTCGGTTGAAATATACATGCATATCAGATATACCTCGTTAAAAAGCCCCCAAAGTTTGAAAAATAGTTTACTCCTGAATAGGGTAAAGTTTTTATCCGAAAACGATTTCTAGACTGGCATAGTTTATAGAAAAAAAATTTTGATTAAAGAATCAAATATTTCTAGTTTATTAAGTTACATTGTTTAACCCGAAAAAGCTATTTTTAAGCGAAATTGAACTGTGACGACCTCTAATGACCTTGGAGGTCAGCATCACTTATCCTATTATTTTTTCTTCCTAAGTTACCTTCACGTACAAATTTATCCCCAAGATTGCAATTTTGGATACAATACTTATGAAAACCACACCCTAATTGTACTTCCAATAAGCTACTTTGAACTTTGAGATTGTTGTGGACCTCATCTACCCTATCAGGTCAAAAATCATTTTTATACTGCGTAGCAGAATCTGGCGGCCCGTTTTTCTAGGAAGTTTAAAAAAAACTCCAACTTAAATGAACTTCGCATAGCCTAGGTTATTATTTGAGGTTATATGGTTATCCATGCACTGGACCGCTGGGATTTGGAGCATTGGAAGTGATGTTCGAATAGACACACGCACTATGAGATGCATTATAGATAATGAATTGATGAAGTGACAAGCAGGCCGAAAGTGGGGGAAAAAGACTGATAAAAAATTCAAATGGCCACACTTAGTTTCAGCCTTAAACTATGGTGAATAAAAGGGAAAGAAAAGAAAGCAAATACATATATATATATATATATATATATATATATATATGAGAGAGAGAGAGTGTGTGCGTGTAGAAAGATAACTTGCTAGAAGCATTAGAAATGGTTGTTTCGTTTAAGAAGCAAATGGAGACATTTACAGTGTTCTGTTCTATTTTCCGACTCTTTTGTTTTTCTCAAAACTTAAAATAGCAATACTTTAGTAAAAAAGAACAAGCCTATTAAAATAAAACCCATTTACAATGTTAAAAAACAAAAAAGTATTTATTTAATAAAAAATAAAAAACAAAACATTGCTGTGCTAAAAACTTAATGATTTTCCAAACGCAGCTAAGCCTATAAATGCCGATTCAATTTCTACAGAGGCACATTGAAGTCCCAGTGGTAGACTGAGATGCGATGTATGAGCACGATTTTCATTTCCATGTGTGTCGTACCAGATACACAAGTATCCTTGTACATACAAATACAAACATGCTTGTACTCATATTGTAGTGATATTTGCATGTAGAGATGCTCTTTATTGAGCCTTAAGGTAACAGCGTCTTTAACAGATATATTAAAAAAAGCAATTGGGTAAATGGAAAAAGCTGGCTTTGGAAGGCAGTCAATGCAAGAGATTTTATTTATTTTTAATAATTTTAATCCTCTGCTATTTTGCGGCCAAGTCCAGTTATGGGAAAAGGCTTCGAGAGTAAAACTTAACATTTAAAAAGATAGCCCAACTTTGCGTCTAATCTTGTTCTGGTAACATCGGTAACGTAGAGAAATGAGACGTACTGCATCGACAACTGTCGACTTAACATTCTCGCATCTAACATCATGTTTTGGTAAAAAAAAAAAATGAACTGAGTGCAGATATGTAGTTTATTGAGACTGAGGTTTCACACATACACACTGCATTTTTTATGCGTGTTATAATATTTTCCTGTAAACATAAAGAAAGAGAAGATATACTTTCAACATATTGTCGGTATTTTAAAACATGCCCTTTCAGGATGTAAACAATGATGGCTCTCCATAATCTCGTCACGGGAAAGTTATTCTCGTCGATTTCGCTTCTGAATTCGAAGTTATCCTTTTACTAGACTGGTTGTTCTACAAAGGCTCGAGAACCCAGGTCAGCCTACCATTGAACTCATAGCTGTTGGAGAGAAGAAAAGAATCTTTCTCAAGAGCAAAAGTGAACCTAACAAACCGCCGAATTAGAACATGGCCTGATGTTTCCGTTTTTCGAGCCTATAACGACACGCAATCCGCACATTGTCAGTGTATGGAATAAAAAAAAACGATTACCTCAATTTCTTACAGGACGAATTTACTAATATGCTCAGGAGCCTTGAGCTTCATAGAACGACGGCCCGGGTTTACGATAGCCAGTTGTTGATTAGCTCTCTAGGGAGACAAATTTGTTAGCTAGCGGTGGTTTGGACAAGAAACGAAAGCCATGTGTACCCAGTAAAAAATTCTTTATATTCGTCCTTTCATATGCTGCTTATTTTTGTTATGTGGAAAAAGGACTACAAATAAACTTTAAGAAAACTGAATGCAGGGTCATCAGCAAAAGATGCAACCCAAAATGCCAAATACAGGTGGGGGATACCAGAATCAAACAAGTAGAAAAAATTAAATACCTAGAAGTATTCTGACACCAAATACTCTGAAATCTTTGTATAGGATCTTCCAGCGCGAATGCTAAACAATACAGCATACCGCTTCCAAATTTCTGAGTGACTTGCGTCGTGGTGCCCAACTGACCTTACTATAGTGTGCAAGTGACAAAATCAAAAACAAATAAAATAAAAACAACGCGCATGCGCGAAATCAAAAATACAAAATGGTTACAATTTACTCATCTCTCTCTTTATATATATATATATATATATATATATATATATATACTGAACTCTTGCAAGCATCTGTGTGATCACGTATACCGGCTGATAGGGGTTATTTCAAAGGAGAAAGTGGCAGTAATTCCTTTTCATTATCACATTCCTTAAACTTTTTGATAGCGCTGCTTATTTTTTAATTTGAGAGACCATGAAAAAGATTCTTTTATAGCACTTCAAAATGATCCATCAGCAACGAACTGACATTTGGAATCTATTTTACCTGACATAAAAAAATTCAGTGACTGAAATCAGAGTATTTTCTCAACCAGCCTACTTGCAATATTCCGTTTTCTTATTCGTTTATTTAATTGCTTAATTTTTTATTTTTATTTAGCGGCATATCAACACCTCAACACACGGTTACTTAATTCCGAACTCTAAATATTTTCGACAAAATCTCATGCCTTCAACTACAGAGATATGGTACATCATTTTATACTTTCCCGTAAGCGTATGTTTTATGAATATATTTCTGTTTAGGACTGGGTTTTCGGTTCCTTCTAGAGTCTGCTTCAATTTTATTCACTTAACGCTTGTTTTTTCTATGCTGATATAAGTTCACACAGTAAACCTTTACATTGAGTGACTCTTGAACCTTGTATTGGTGACAGTAGTAATACATATATATATTTGTAGATGATCTATTGTAAGTTTTGATATAACCCTATTTATTTAAGGTAGAACATTACGTTGACGCTTTCAATATTTTCAAATAATTTTCTCCTGTTTTCTTTGTAATATTTGTGAGGCAAAGTGAATGTATCCAGTTAAAATAAGTTTCCCCGTGAGTGCAGCTTTGCATGTTTTACATGTTGGTTGATCTTTATTCTTCAGCAAGGTGACTGGGTGAATTATGTGTGGATTATATGTAGTTGTTTTAGCATTGTTTTGGATTTTCTTCTTTTTCTGTATATTTGTTTCTATTCGCCTAAGAATGGTTTGACTATGAGAAATTTATCATTTGTGTCGTTGGTCCAACTATTTTGCCATTTCTGTTGAATTTAACTGTTTATTTTACTTTTTAGGTCCGCATGTGCGTCGTGGTGCAGTGGATATCGGCTCGGAACGAGAAATCGGGAAGCCGAGTTCGAATTCCTTGCATTCAGTTACGCGCAAATACCTTTGGGAAAGGTATAAATCCGTCTCTTCCCTCCAGTTATGGGTTAAATAAGAGGACAGATTAGGTTCTGTAGCCTTGGTCGGCAACCAGTCTACCGCAGAAAGCAATGGCAACCTACTGCGGGATAATCTTCTGCCCAGTCAGTCATGTCTCGAGAGAGACATGATCGCTCAAGCGTGTATCACGTATGGCACTTAACTGACTGACTGATGATGGCGTATCCATTTCGCACTTTAGATTGTTCCTCTTGCTGACAATCATCAAACATACATTCTGCATACAAACACTGTTGTACATCGAACAGATTGGTTTCTATAGCCGTGGTTGGCAATCTTCTGCCCAGTCAGTCATGTCTTTTTCGAGACATGATCGTCCAAGCGTGCATCACGTATGGAACTTAACTGACTGACGCATAAGGCTCTTGAAATTATTATCAGGTGCTTCGTTTTCTGTATTGATTCTTTAAATCCCTGTGGATCCTAACTGTATTATGACACATCTGCCAAAATTTATCTAGAAGTAGACAAGAAACGTCCGTTATTTAAGATGATAGAATTTAACATTTCTTAATTTGTCAAATTCCTGGTCATCTGTGATCAATGATATTTATAATCATTTGTATTTTTCCTGACTCTCAAGCGTTGAATTAAATGCGATCAAACAATAAGCGCACTTTGATATCCGTGGAAACTGTTGATGAGACTGGAATATTTTCTTATTAACCACACTCGAGTAAATATTTCTAGTCTATAAGTGACTAAATTCACTGTTTTTTAAGCTCTTAACCTGATCGCTCCAACTATTTAAGGGAAATACAGCCTAAGACTCGATAATAATGGTAATCGTGAGAAAACAAGAAAACACTCGACATTGATTGACTGAACAGGGCGTCACCTTTGGTTTAAATTTATAAAATCTTTCTCAAGAAACAGCTTTTCAGGAAGATCGTTTTCTCAAGTCCATTAACTATTATTTCTCTTCCTAGTAGTGATGGGTGTTTTCTACTTAACTTTTTGTCTGACGTCAGGTGGAAAGTCAACATCGTGATAATGTATGTCCTTCTGGTTACATATTCTGTCCTTGCACTACAGAATCATAAACAAGGAACTTTACTAAATAACAAAAGCCACACAACTTAAAAGATTCTAACAGCTAATTTTAGTTGTTGTTGCTGCTTTTGGAATTTTTCGAGTGATGTATTTTTTGTTATTTGGTAAAGTGCTTTGTGAATTTGTAGTGTAAGTCCATGAAATTTGGTGAAGGATAGGCTTCTTTCAAACCTACAGGATTTATTTGCTTGGAGATATTTTTAAGCATTCAATTTGGCTTGATAATTCTAAGCATTCACTTACGCGAAAATACCATTGGAAAAGGGATTAATCCGTAGCTTCTCTCTCCAGCTATGACTTAAATAGCAAGACAGGTTAGGTTCTATAGGCTTGGTTGGCAATCAGTCTATCGCGGAAAGTAATGGCAACCTACTACGGGAAAATCTGCCCAGTTGGTCATGTCAGTTTCAAGAAATGGTCGTCCAAGTGTGTAGCACTTAAATGATTGATTTTTCTGTTTAATAACTTGAAGGAATTATTTTCCAATATTTGACTTGTATTTACTTCCACCGCTGAAAGAAAATACAAACCAAAAATTTAAACTAATTGTTCGAAAGGTTTTATTTAATAAAAATAATTGAAATATTGTTGAAATTTAGTTGCTGCTTGAAAACTGTTCTCTTTAAATGTTTACCATTTGATTCAAATTTTTAGTTTCTGAACGGATAATGATCATTTTGTTTCATCATATATCCCACTGTGTTTCGACTTTGATAATCTAATTAATAAAATCACATCAAATAATAAAAGGAAAACATTGTAACAATATACAACATAGAAAATAAGAAACAAAATTAAACTATTTCTCTAGCGTATGTAAAAAATAACGACTTGAGTATTGTGTTAATAACTTGAAAGATGAATTCTCAACATCTATTTAAATATTCCTTCAGGCTATAAGTGATCAATTGACTTATTTTTATTATTATTACCTGTGAATTTATATGCATTAAAAAGGAAACATAGTGGGGTAGAATCTATTATTTGAATTTAGAGATTCAAGACTAGAAAGCTCAGTCTATCCTGTTATTTAACCGTAGCTGTTGGTATTAATCCTGGAGTGAAAGAAACAGACTATACCGGAATTTGAACACGATATGCCGATTTCATTTTCCACGCCGATATCCGTCACACTACCAGAACGCGGGTTAAATATTGATAAGGAAAATAGTTCATATTGATAAAATATTGATAATGAAATAATTCAGGTAATTTAAAGATATAGATTATTATTATAGTTATAAGTAACTGTTTTCTTTGACTGCAGTAGTTTTCATGTGTCCTATCTTCAGTCAATCAGTTAAGTGCGATACATGATACATGCTTGAGCGAACATGTCTCGAAAGAGAAGATTTTCCTGTACTCGGTTACCATTGCTTTATGCGGTAGCCTAGTTGCCAAACAAAACTACAAAACCCAATCTGTCTTGATATTTAACCCATAGCTAGAGGAAGAAGTGACGGATTAATACCTTTACCAGGGGTATTTGTGTGTAAGTGAATGTAATGAGTTCAAGTGGAATTCGAATTCGGCTGTTTGATTTCTCCTTCCCAGCCGATATCTATTGCACCGTAACGCACATCATAGAATATTTATAACAGATATTATATACCACTAGCACAATCATTATATTAAATGAGAGATAGATAGATAGATAGATAGATAGATAGATAGATAGATAAAGAGCAAGAGATAGAAAAAGTGGGAGAGAGAGAGAGAGAGAGGGAGAGATGAAGTGTAAGTCCCTTTTCTGTTTACAATCCTTGCTTTACACAAGCTTGATTTAAGGGATTGTTGATGAAAAAAAGCAAGGCGGAGGAGATTGGTCTCCTGGCGATCCCCAAAAATATTTTCACGTTATTTTTTTTTTAATTAATAATATTAATATTACTTTCATTAATAAACATGAGAACAACAAATGATCATCATATTAATGTATTTTTGTTATCCGTTTATAAATTGTCTTACGTAAACCCAACTATATTTTAAATAAAGGAAAACTATATGTGCAAATAATCAATATTTCAGATTTTTGTCAAAATTACTTGGTAGACTTGGAGCAATTTGCATTATTGGTTTAATTTATTGTTTGTCTATTCCAAACGCGCATAGATGTAAATTATTAAAAGCAAACAACAATGGAAAAATTAAATCCCATTACAAAATTTTCAAAACGTTTCTTCGCAAAAGCAAAATAGCCTCAAACAAATATGAGAGAAAAGAAGAGTGCAGCTCAGATTTAATTGGCAAAATTGAACATCCTTGAGAAATGGATAAATATTAACTAAGGTATATTCAATATTTCCAGAAGTAACATATTTAACGATAATTATGAGAAGAAAATGATGATCCGTGGGGCATAGACTGTGCTGAAACAAAATTAAGCTGATGTGGAAAAGCAGACATTTCTGGTGATGGCCACCTGAGAACATGCAACAGACGTGGAAAACCCTTACCAAATTTACGTTCGTTCGCCAGGACAAGTCATGATATAGATTTTTTTTTGTAATTTTGCATCTTTTTTAATTTTTTATTTTTTGCGTACACGCACACGCATGCACACACAAGCCTAGTATATATATATATATATATATATATATATATATATATATATACAGGGAGGAACAGAAAGTTGTAGCGAGTGAGAAAGAGCAAGAAAGATAAGACATGAAGAGAAACAGGAAAAATAGAAAAAGAAGTATTCTGCAGAAAGGAGAGAACAAAGAACAAAGCAAGAAATATGAAAGAGGATGAAAAGAGAGAAAAATTAAAGATAAAAGTGTGTAACCAACGACCTATATACATATATATATATATATATATATATATATACAGGATGCATATATGTTTATACAGTCAGCAATAGAACAGATTGTTTTCATAGGAGATTTGGTTCACTAAATGCAAAAACTAAATAAATACAACCTCTTATTTATTGTCCAATCAGGAACAAGAAAAAAATCTTAAAAGTTGATCCGATCCTATTTTTTGCAACCATATAAATACGCGTGAGTTTACCTTTCTTTTCAGAGAGTCACAAGTCGCCAACCGGACGTCTCATATAGGCGAGATGCCTTTTTTACATTCTCTCTTTTACATCGCACTAATTGATTCTCTCCTTTTTCTAATGTCAGCAACAAAAACGAAAGGGTAACAAAAATAAAATTTCCGTTCTCATTCAAACACAGAATGAACCTACTACAATTGTATACACATCAGTAACGTCAGATTTGTATTTATTTTACAAACATTGAGGGTGGGTTCCTGACACTGAAACAAGGTAAAATGTCCATAAATCCAAAAGCCATTCTTGTACTTCAATACAGCAAATCATAAATATTCAAAATGTCCTCAGCATTCTTCTCCACTTGAATGCAACCAGTGCAAATGATACGAATACAAGAACTTCTCTTGAAGTGGTCTTCATCTGGTACTATGAGATGTCCGAGATGCTAGAGCCACTTAACGTTTACTGGTACCTGGATCGTCTTTAACAGCCTGTAGAATGTATCCTTCGTTGTCAGGCGCACGAGCTGATCTCGGTCTTTCTCGATCCATAGTTTGTGGGGTTACGGATCCTGTCTCAGCAATGCATTGATAAACAGCAGCAAAGGGTGGATGACTCGGGTGCCTTCGGCCTGGAAACGCAATCTGATACAGCCTTGTGCCCATTACCATTCGCGCGGTTGTATGTAAAAAAAAAAAAGCAAAAACAAAACAAAAAGAACATCATATATGCCTCACGATACGAACATCCTGCCATTCTTAAACGGAAAACTTCTCCGTTAATTCAACATTACACACATTAAACGTTGAAGACAGACTAGCCACAAATGTAGACGAATGGCAAATATAGATCAGTCTACACGGCAACACAACGCCCTCTAATGTAAAGTTTCTCTAAACTTAATAGCTAAAAAACGAAATATTTACGGATATATGTTTATATGGACTTTTGTCTTTGTTTTGTATGAAGAAGCCGTCTCCAAAATTTATAAAATTATTATTCATACACCCTATATATATAATTGTGTACTTAGGTAGCAATCCTTCTTTTATACATATTTCATTAAAGTTGACCAACAGTGCGATGAAGTTTTTTTTTTATTTAATTTTTCTTGCATTCGTATAAGTGTATTTTTTAAATATCAAGTTTTTGAAAAACTGTCTAAATGTTGTTGTCGATATCCGAGTTCTTTCGGTTATTCTATTTAGAAACAATGGTTATTTATTTATTTGTCGTGAAAAAATTTCACTAGAAACAAAGAAGAAAATGCTAGATTGCTATGTGATATCAGTTCTTCAATACGGAAGTGAATGCTGGACAATATTATCGAAGATGAAGAAAATACTTGAAGCAGCGAAAATGTGGTTCTACAGAAGGATGCTGTGGATATCATGAACCGAACATGTGAACAATGATGAGGTGTTGGAAAGAATGGCAACAAAAAGAAAATTAATAGTGAGCATCAGGAAGAGACAATTGAAGTTTCTGGGACATGCAATGAGGAAGGAGCGCTTGAAGAACCTGATACTGACAGGTCAGACAGAAGGAAAAAGAGACAGAGGAAGGAAGCGGATAATATATTTGAAGAGCCTGATAAGGTGGATGATGGAAAGGGTGTTGTGAGGTGTAACAGGAGAAAGCGTGCTAAGAGCCACCAGGGATAGGGAGACGTGGAAAGCCATGATCGCCTACGTCCTGAAAGAACAGGGCACATAGAAGAAGAAGATTTATTTATTTGTTTTTAACTGAAATGTAGATTTGTATATATGTGTATTTACAGTGATCGGATTGTTTTTTTTTTTATTTTCCAAAAACGTGCCCGTGTCTATAGTTAATATTACTGAGTGTTTCTTTTTTTTCGTTTTTATTATTTATGCTTTCATTATATATATATATAAGTACAAAGAGTTCCTCTCTTTAACAGAACAGGTTCATGCCGAATGCGAAGTTTCGTGAGAACACCGTTATGATGTTCTCACTCGTCAGGGCTGTTTGTACTTATCAACGCTATATCTACAACCGGATATCGAGTTCTTGACGATAAAAAATTGCTTACCAAAATATATTTTATCAGTAATATATATATATATATATATATATATATATATATATTACTCGCTAAATTAGTAATAGACATTTTAGTCTATTTTCGCTCGACTTTTTCCCGAACGTATTGAGCACTTTTTTGTTATTTCATGCCTTCAGAAACGGTGGTTTACTGTCTTCCACTGATTATATATATATATATATATATATATATATATATATATAGATAGATAGAGAGAGAGAGAGAAGAAAATGTGCTGTTAAATGGGGTCTGTTTGAGAAGAGACAAATGGCGAAACAGAACTAAAGGGAAAATAAGAAAAAGATGGTATGGAAGAATAGAGAAATCCTGATGGAACAACGAAACACCTTAAATAGAAAGCGAGAAAGAAATTGAAAGACAGACAATGAACAAGGAAATATGTGAGAGGAAGAAGCCTGTGAAACCGGTTTCGTTTTATTAATTCAGAATCGGCTTCGTTTTGGATGCGACTGGCATTTAAAAGGACGATAAACTACTGCAAAGGACGACAACGCATTGAGAAGCGGAAGAGAATATTCGTATGTGCGCATGCGTATAGCTGTCGTTCTCTAAATGCGCTCAGTGGCTTCGATTGTTATTTACTTTATTCTAATCAGTTTTTTAATTCTTTGTCAGCGAGAAAAAAGAATAATGGATTTGGATTAATGAACAAATATTTAAGCATTTAAATAATAAACGTTTCTATATAGGAACGCATCATAGAAGAGAGTAAGTTACAGAAGTGGCAGATAGGATTTTGCTGAGTTATCCAAAATGCATGTCTCTGTTATAGAATGCAGAAGAGCTCTTGGTGCGGGGCATTATTTTTTGTGATTATCTTAGTTTTGCCTTCTTGGGCTAACGATCTCTGCTGAGATGAAGTGTAAAAATTATATTGAATTGAATCAATTGCTAGGTCTGCTGCTACGAAAGTTGGTTTCCTATTTCATGCTTGACATTTTTCTCGTCAGAACATATTTTACATATTTAAAAGATCCACCATTCGTCGTTGCTTTGAATATTGCTGCAAGATATGATCTGCTGCTCCTGCTATATATTTAAGGATTCTTGATAAAATCCGGAGAAAAATTTGAAATGTTATTGGTCATGATTAGGCATCTTGGATTCAGTCACTTTCCCACCACCGTAATGTGCCTTTTCTATAAATAATTTCATGATAATTGTTCTTATGAACATTGCTCTATGGTACCTAGACTTTATGAATTTAAGCGCAATACTAGATAGGTAGTAAGGACTCATTACAGTTGAAATGACTAAATGTAATTGTAAATTATTTGCTAACAGTTTTTTTCTGGCACTTCTCTGTGAGGTTCTCTTCCGGATTTTTGCTTTCTATTCAACTCTGATCATCAAAATTTTAAACGCAATATCAATTGTTATCTACTGATTTCTTAATTCCTCTTCTCTTACTCCTTTTTTTCTAATATAGTTTTCTTTTTCTTATTCTTTCACATTAGGTGTCCCCTTGTATATTAGTGGCTTTATTGCCTTATTTTGGGTGAAATGATAAAAAAAAAGATTTATTTCGGAATCTAGCATTGTAGCAAATATAAAGTGTTCATCCAATATATATATTTTTCATTTATGAACGAGTTATTACCTGACTAACTCCGTTACGTGAACGTTTAAAAAAAAAAACGGTAAAAATCAGTTATTGCAAATCGCCTGAAGGCACCACATGGTAGAAACCTAGGTCGCGTAATAACTCGTTTACGAATAAAAAAAATTAAAAAGTACTACAATATAATTATATTGAACACTTTTTAATACAAATGTGTACTGGTCTAATTTTATCATGACCCAAAAGTAAGTAATTATATATATATATATATATATATATTCTATCCCATATATACATACAAGTAGACACACACACACACACACCGCCCATAAATGGATACACCGTTACTTCTTTCATATATCATTTGCTTCCAGAACATCGTCGAACATGTATCTTATCTTATCTTTTGCTGATCTAAGTAATTCTTTACTACATCTTTTCACTGTTTTTTAATCTTTGTTGTATGTTTCATTCACTCAAATTAGTCAAGTAGACTACTCGCTATTTTCTCGCTTCTATTGCCTTCATTGCATCCTGTGAGTGTTACATTCTCTAATCCTTTTTCTCTTTATATGCCCACTGTTTTTCAACTGTTAGCCGTTTAATTGTACTCCATTTTTCCTTACTGTATTCTCTCACAAGTCCTGTCCTCAAATACCTTCGGCAGAACCAAATCTTCGTTGATTTAAGTCACTTCTTTATCTGAAAGAAGATCGTTCAACATTCATTTAAATACACGAGTTTAGGCACTGAATACCAGTCCTGCACGCTTTCTTAATTTCTAACGACGATTTCTTATTCTTTAATGCATTAATTAGCTTTTGAAAGGCATTTTTCGTTGTTTCTAGGCATGATTTGTCTCAGATTACTCGTCGTCTGTGACTGAAAGAAAATTAATTTTCTTCTGAACCAAACATAGCAAGTTTTATTATTTCTAACATTGCACAACCAAAACCAATTTAAGCATTTATTAACATACTCTACAGGATTGAAACATTGTTAGTAAAAATCTATATTGCTGCCCCAAAATGAGTATTTCCGGTGAAAAGGTTTACTGAAAATCAATATCTGGATTTATTTTTTTTATTAATGTTTGTAGCTTCACATAATTTACACAGACTTTGGAATTATTTTCACTCAATATGCATTCTTCTTTCTCTGTCTTTTGGTTGGTCTGCATATCTCGCATATTCATCTATTTTTCCTATCAGTACATTCCACAATTGTTCAATCAAATTAAAATTCAGCTGTTGTCTTTTTAACGGAACATTTTGGCTTGTTGTTATGTTGAAATACAACGTGTTTACTTTCAATATGTAGCTGTAACCAGAACCAGTAAAGACCAGAACACCCGAGACCAAAACCTTTCTCCCACCAAGTGTTAATAGGAAACACTTTTTTTCCTTTATGTCTCATCATAACTACACCAAGTTCAACAGATATCATCAAACCCAAATAGTTTTAAGCTTTGCTTAATTTGACGTTGTCTAAAAAGGTTAAATTTTTTATCGCTATTTTCTTGAACAAAATTCAATCAGGACTCTTTAGGCTTCAGTCAAAGCAATAGTTTTTTCTTTTTACTCAGACATCAGCCATACAAGCTAGCCTTTTTCAAGAAACGTTCGATCGTTGTAGTAGAAACATTCACCAAACACCCTTCTCTCATTAGCAACGTTTGCACGCTGATTTTCTCGGCTTTTTAAAAATCAACCAATCTCTTGATAAAAGGATTAGACTTCGGTGTCAGCTTGCATAATCAACTTAGTCGCTTCCGTATACCTTCGACATTTACGTGTGGTTTTGTACAATTCTGGCAGCCATGTTGCTCAACCTCAGTTTTTCCTTCTTTTTTAGCAATTTTTTTTCCATAGTCATTTTTCCGTTTGCGGAAGGAAATAACACTTTTCTTCAAATCGGAAGTGAAATCTTTCCTATGTGCATCCATAACTGAACTAAAATTCTATATTACTGCATGAGAACTATTTTTAACATTATATACTATTGATATTTATAGTTACTATTGGGAAAAATAATCAATAATGATTTTAAAATACACTTATTTTATAGAATAAAAAAAATGTTTCTTTGAAGAGTGGGCACATATTTTTACGGTAGTAGAATTTCAATATTTGATAAAAAATAATATTTGAATTTTCATATTGACTGTTAATAATAAGAAATAATAAAATTCTGCAATGTTTGGTTTGGAAGAAAATGAACTTCTAATAAAATATGGTAGAGGTGTACAGATTTATGGGTGATGCTCTCTCTCTCATACACGCTAAAAAGTCTGCCTTCTTCTACCGAGCGCCCATAGCCCAGAGGTAGAATCGCCGACTGACGCCAATTCGGTCGGGTTTCAATCCTGGGTTAAAAGCAATCGGAGTCTAACCGTACTGATGAGCTGTGATACAACGAAACAGATCTGTTTGCGGATGACTTTTATATATATATATATATATATATATATATATATATATATATATATATATACAGGAGGAATGAAAAGTAGCTCCCCATTTTAAAATACTTATTTTTTTTCAAGAAATAGATATCAGAGGAAAGCGTTTAGTATAAGGTTTTATTTAAAATTCAATATGGGCACCAGATTTCGCTATCAGTTTCTTGAGTCGCCCAGGAATCGCGTCAACTGATTTCCTCAAGAACTCTTGTGGTATGGAAGACATAACTTCTTGCATTATGCCTTCAAGTTCATTCAAAATTCGTTTGGTATAGTAGATCTTTTAATCAACCAGAAATTAAAAAGTCACAGTGTGTTAAGTCAGAACTCCTGGTTGGTCATTCATATAAGGAGTTACTTTTCAGACGCTATGTATATTTGTGTATGTATGCATTAATTCAAAAGTTAGTTTTCATGGATACCCGTATATGTGTAGCTTTTTTTTTTTATTCTTGTGCTCTTGAGAAAACTGACTAAAGAATATGTGCTTTCCGACAGGAGTCAAGCCTACGTCTCCATTTTTGGGGAAGCTTAGAAATCTTCTCTACCTGACATGCTATCGGCCTACACACTCGAGAAAATACAACCTCGGGTAGAATTTCCTTTGCAAGAGAAACCACCATCTGAGCCGCCGTGTTTTGATCGGTCGGCGACGGAGAGCTGCAAGCAAGCTTTTTAATGCCCATTCCTTCGTTCAGGTTTTCTCGAAAGTCTTATCTGCATTAAGTGCATTTTCTAATTTACGTAGGCCGCTAGACGAAATAAACACTGTTTAATGTCAATTCAAATACTAAAAATAATGTTTGAAGGAATAAAAATATTCGTTTTAAAAATCGTATTAAAAATATTCATTAATTCTTTAGAAATCCATTAAATTATTGGCTAGTTCGACGTAGTGTAATGGTTTCGCAAGCTTGTCACGCAAGATTAATTGCGACTGAACAGTGAATTCATTCCTTACTGGTTGCCTAGAACTAACCCTAACCATAACTTCCGGTAGCCATGTAATTATCTCTCTTTAGCTTAACTCTAAGTTATTTGTTCAACACTACTGGAGTTTGGTATTGAATTTACAACTCTCTGGGTAAGTCTCTTGAACTAACCAACACCTATGTATTCTGAGCCATGTGTCCTTGAAGACCTGAAGAAAGCCAAAGCGTACAACGACCGAAACGTCGTAAACATGGCAATAAAGAGGATAACAACACTTCCAAGCAATGTAAATAATGAATACTGCTTCATCACAGAAATATAGACAAGACGAAGTTATTATTTTTCGACTAATCACACTCCACTAAGGTTCGAACTGATTCCGAAGTCATTTTATTCTGCATAACTCATACACTTCAAGTATTCATTACTGCAAGGGCCAGGATGTGAAATTTAGGGTTTGTTGTCGTCACAGAATTCTATTTTGAGAACATGTTTAATTTTTTGGTTCTGTTTTGTCCCACGTTGTATTATGGTATAATATCATAACGCTGCATTTACACACGCAAACACACGCACAGCATGGACATGTGTGAGTGTCTTTGAGGTATGCTCGTGTAAGGAAAATAATTTGAAATTATTCCATTTAAATTTCCTAATGACGTGTCTCTGTACTTCTCGATTTTCAAGTTTCCTTCCAGACGGACAGCAAGTGAACATATCTGGGTTAGATTTCCACTAGGGGAAGGTCGCTTAGTCATCTTTCATGTTTGCGATGAGTATTCGCCCAACAACACATCCACCCCACCTTGCAGCCTTCCAGTAGGCCGACTTGCCCACTTCCCTCTCTGCGCGTCCTTCATTACCTTACAGAATTGATTGTTTCTTCTTGAGTGACTAATAGGGGTGAGAACGGTGGAGGGAGAGAGACCAGTTACTCTTCGTCTTACGAACCAACAGGTACTACTCGTCAATAAGAGACAAAATTTAGACCCCCCAACACATTTATGAGATTGAACTATTCGAAATATTTTTTAGCCAGTGAGAACTAAATCTGTTTTTAAACTGGCCAGTTAGGAGTCAGCATTATATAGACTTAATTACACAATTATGGTATTCATAGCCGCAAAGGTTTGAATACCAAAATAAAGGGAAACTACGTGCATTTTTCACTATTTTTAACAGCTTCAAAACTTCCAAGAGCTCAGTTCTTTGATTTTTGTTTGTTTGTTTGTTGTTCTTGTTTTTTATAATACGGTTCACCCTCTAAAAAATCCGGGGGCCACTCAAGGTAGAATGTTATGTTAAGGGGTAATTTTATATGGGTAGAAGGTGAAGACAACGGTTGACTTGAACTCGTCAAGATTGTAACGATCGAGGTAACATCGTGGGAGTTTATTCCATAGGGCAGTGGCATGACCTTCTTTATAGCACAAGGTCATGGCAGTGGTTCGTAGGAAGGAGCTGTTTGAGTGGAAATTAATTCTTACCGATGGTATATACAGGGATAGTGTGGGTGGTCTGCTACTATATAAGTGGCATGGCGTGTCCTAGTCGTGAATGTCACACCAGGTGAAATAAGGAGATGCAGTTCACCCGAGCACTTTTCATGGTAGTAGCGATAGAGCAGTGAGAGACTCCAGCCTGTGGGAGAGAGAGGTTGAAAATAATTCTTCTCTAGCAAGGAACCGGATACGCTTTTGAACTCTATTAAAGCAGAAAAGTGAGGTTTGGGTAGCTCCCGCCCAAAATATGGCAACAATACTCCATTTTCGCGTTGATCTGTCTTTTATAAAAAGGTAGAAAATAGCATGAGTCGGGATTTACTGAAGAGGTACAGGGAGCCGATCATTTTACATGAATCTTTAACGATAGATTGTAGGTAAGTATTACACTTGAGGTCGGGTGTGAGTCCAAGTGTGATGTCAAATATTCTTTCAATGTATGGTGCCACCTCGAGAGGCATCTGTTCATCGTGGCTGGTGGTAGTTTAGGGTCTGATCGGTGGTGATGGAATGTAACCAGTCTGATTTTAAAAGCATTGAATGTAACCAGCCAATTTCTTTTTAATTGTTGCAGTTTGACAGTATACGTTTTACGATTTATAACTCTTAGCATGACACACATAAAAGGTTTAAATGGATTGTAGTAGGATGTCTAATATGGACACTTCTTGGTGTTTCTGGGCAGTAAATACTGGTTTCCTCTCCTCAAAGATGAAGAGGAGATTTGAAATAACCGAAATGTGGTTATGCTGGGGATACCCTGGGCCAAAGTTGTGATTAACGACAAAGTTTTGAAAAGATGGCAACAAAAAGGAAACTAATACTTAACAGTAGGCAGACATTTGCGGTTTCTGGGGCACATATTGAAGAAAGAATGCTTGGAAAATCTGATACTCACGTGGCATATGGAAGGCAAGAGGGACAGAGGAAAACAACGCATGACGTACTTAATGAGCTTGAGTAAATGAATGGCGGAACAGGGTTTAAGAGAAATAACAGAAAGACAAAGTTTATTAAGAGCTACAAGGGACAGGAAGTTGTGGAGAGTCATGATCACCTATGTTTCGAAGAAAAACGGCACATAAAGAAGAAAAAAGATGCCATTCTTAGTTCTACTGAACGGTGTATGATTTCTTCCTCAATCCTTTCATGTTGCCTGAATGGTCTGTTATTTTTCAAACTATCTCACTCCCAAGGACCCAGCACTTTTTGCATATCTCTTGGTGTGATCAAAGTTTTTCATTCCGTTTGATATGTTGTTGCCAATACTTTATCGCAAATAGGTTTTTAAAAGAAATGAATCTATAGCGGTTATCTTATCTATTCTTTTTCTAGTTGTAGTGGAATTCCGTTCTAGTGAAGGGTAATTGTATACCGTTGCAGGTTAACGGAATTTGGCCTTGTGGTAGATAGCTCACTATAAGTCATAAAATGATTATAAAATCAAGAAAAGCAATTTGAGTTCAAAATAACATTGATATATCAGTCAGTTAAGTGCCATACTTGATACACGCTTGGGCGTCATGTCTCGAAAGAGACTGACTGGGCAGAAGATTATCCCGCGGTAGGTTGCCATTGCTTTCTGCGGTAGACTGGTTGCCGACCAAAGCTATAGAACCCAATCTGTCCTGCTATTTAACCCATAACTGGAAGGAAGAGACGGATTAATACCTTTCCCAATGGTATTTGCGTGTTAAGTGAATACAATGGATTCAACTAGAATTCGAACTCGGCTCCCCGTTCTGAGCCGATACCCACTGTACCACAACGCACATTTACACATATCAATTAATGTTTTTACAATTAAAGTAATAACTTGAAGTATAGGTCCAACGGGGGTTAAAATGTTCATGGAAAATAAGCTGAAAGAGAATGAATGCTTAGGAATGTGGGGAGCGGGAGTATGTGAGGAATGTCTTTGATGTAGTCGCTCCTTAGGTCATTAAGTAAATTTTACGACAGGGAGAAGGAAAGAGAGGTGAAAGGACGAGCATAGTAGCCACTATGACTTGGTCAAGGGAGTTACTAATTACATTCGTCTCTCTGCGTCGGTCTGTCTGCTCGTGCTTTCTGTCTCGGCTTCTCATATCTGCCTTTTGGATCAAAAGCAGCTCGTTTGGGATTTCACACTTGAATTTGATTCTGGGCTTCCCATTGGCTGGTAAATAAAATTCGCGTAGGCTCGCGAAATGGAAATTTGATATTTGATTAATTTTTATTTTTCAACCGGAACATCTACGCGAACCCGAATGCACAACGACGACTTTTGATCATTTTCCCTTTTGTCGTGAGAGAGCAAACATCCGGTCTATCGCTTTTGTTCGGTCGGTATCACCACAAATCCATTAGAATTAGCTGTATTTTCGTATCTATAGAGAAAAGATTTTATCTTATAGTTCGAATCAAAAATCCTCTTTTTGTGGGGAATAATGAAGTAATACTGTAGAAATTTTCTTGACTCAAAAAGTCATTTACAAACAAGATATTTCATTTATTAATTCAAATTTAACTAACTTCATCGTTCACATATACAAGTTGCATTTACGAAACCAAATAAACGGTTTCTTGTAACTCGTTGGTTAATAATTATTAGTTAATATTATTGCCGGAATTTTTTTCAATGGAAGCGCTCTGTTCACTCTTTTCCAAGAACGAGGAATAATCCGATGTTCAGTAGTAGTTAATAGTTTTCCGAGAATTTCAATTGTATTTCGAGGGCGACGTAAATACGGAATCTTTCATAAATTTATAATTTCTTTTTCTTTCATTGGAAATTATTTGCTTTAAACCTAAATCTTCATAAAATAACATCAACTAGATTAAATCGTATAAAATTCAAAAACTTGTAACTCCTTGTTGAAATCCCCTAATAACGATGTAGTTACCTAATTTCTATTCTTCCCCGTCAGACGATGTGTTTCGTAAATTTAATTCTCTTGTCAACGAAACAAAATGTATTAACCTGGTATCGATGAAATTCCCTTACGATAGTCAATAAAGACATTAAGAAATTGATAAGCGAAGAACAACGATGGCGGGAAGGGTGGAAATTACCGGACAGTCGTTAAAAGAAAAAGGACAAAGAATTTAAAAATACAACTCAGCCTGCCTACCCATTAACAATTGTATTTTGTAAAGTGTGTGGCTTTTATGATGATTTGAGTGCTTTCATTTAAATTTAATTTGTATGTAATTAATCACCCTAAATAAACACGTACATCAGCGTGTTCCTCTCTCACTGAACTCATCGATTCAGCGTCTATTTCTGTCTGTTCCTATGTCAAAATGCTTTGCTAAAAAAGAAAAAAATGTTTTATTTTTTAAACTCTCACTCTTCGTCATCTAGGGCCTTGAATTTGATTCTTCTCTAAAGAAGGGATTTTCTTTCTTTTATTTGAATTTCCTTTCTTTTTCAGAACGGGTTTTCAAGTTTTCTTTCAATTATCTCCCTTTAATTATTTTTCAATTTTATTTTTTTGTTATTGAGAAAAGCAAGCTAAACTCGGGTAATTGAGTTTAAATTTGTTTCATTCGCTTTCTCCAAGAGCGACGGAATAGGGAGAAGGAATAGAAACAAGGATGATGTAAAGTAATAACGAGAGACAGGGAATCCTTCTGACTCCCAGTTGGGTGCAGGATAACAGTTTCACTACACTAGTGTTGCTGTTGTGTTTTCCGTGGCAAGTAGGCTTTATTTACAGGTTGGAGTTGCCAGCTCACATTTAACCAGGTTTGAAATTAGTGCTATCCTTTCAGAATGATTGCTAACAATGCTAGAGAAGAAGTGGGTTCATAACCTTTCCTTTGTGCGAATGCGAATACAAAGACCTCAACCAGAATTCGAACTCGAGCATGCTAATCACACACAATATCAACTGTGCTACACATAATCATAGAGAGGGAGCAAATATTTTATTTCCTATGGTTACTGTAGATTTTAGAAGTAGGCTAAAACTAACGGCTAATATTTAGCAATAATTTGATACATTATTTTTGGTGCTACTATAGCGTGAGAACTACCGCAATATATTGTCTGTGTGGAGGTCTACCATGCCCCTCCCATCAGGTCAGGTGGGGTCTAACATGGATATTTATATCTGTCTCACATTTTCTAAACACGTGACCTACCCCTATAAAAAGAAGCAAATTAAGCCCTAAATCAGAGTCCTCCTAAGTTAACAAATATTTCAAAAACATTACTCCCTGTTATTCCAATGATCTATTCGTGCCCTTCCAAGAAGATATATTAAGTGTTTATCGCTAAAGTAAGTGTATATATATATATTAATGCAGGTTTCATTGAATAATATAGACAAGTTTTGTCTATTAATTTTGTGTAGGATCCGTTCATACCGTCTGATATACTTGATGGTGATGTCGTTGAAAGACAACAAAAAACGACATCACCATCAAGTATATCAGACGGTATGAACGGATCCTACACAAAATTAATAGACAAAACTTGTCTATATTATTCAATGAAACCTGCATTAATGAAAAAATGCTGCCAAAATACACACAATTTAAATTATATATATATATATATATATATATATATATATATATAGTATTTAATAACCTGTCTATTTTTACCTCTCTACCTTAAATATAGTATATAGATATATAAATATTTGATATAAAGTTTAAATCAATATGTATGCACATACAATATCGTTCGATGCTGCGGTAGACCCCACGCTATCGTTGAAACGGGAGATAGACCTCATGCTATATTCAGGTAGACTTCACGCTATAGTAACACCTCTTTTTTTTTTTATTACTCTGGTTACGAGTGTGCGCGGTTAGGTGCCAAAGATCAAACCAAATACGTTAGAACTATCAGTTCTTAGCCAATGATTTTAAATGTAATGAAGTGAGACAAACAAAACGAAGAAGAGAAAGAGAGAAAATAGATTAGAAACGGAGTGACGTGAAAAGTTAGAGAGAGAGAGAGAGAGAGAGAGAGAGAGATTCGGAGTGAGGGGACAGAAAAAGCTGAGGCATAAAGATACATGGAAATAATGAAAAGGAGATTAAGAGATATAGCCATTAATGTTCATAACATTCAGTTAAGTGCCATACAATCATGCCTCGAAAGGGACATGACTGAGTGCGCAGAGGATTTTTCTGCAGTATGTTGCCATTACTTTCTGCGGTAGACTGGTTGCCGACCAAAGCTATAAAACCCAATCTATTTAACCCATCGCTGGAGGGAGAAGCTACCGATTAATATCTTTCCAAAGTTATTTGCGCGTATGTGCAGTGGATATCGGTTCGGAACGAGAAATCGGGGAGCCGAGTTCGAATTCCAGTTGAATTCATTGCATTCACTTACGCGCAAATACCCTTGAGAAAGGTATTAATCCGTCTCTTCCTTCCAGTTATGGATTAAATAACAGGACAGATTTGGTTCTATAGCCTTGGCAGAAAGCAATGGCAACCTACTGCGGGATAATCTTCTGCCCAGTCAGTCATGTCTCTTTCAAGATATGATCGCCCAAGCATGTTTCACGTATGGCACTTAACTGACTGAAGTGAATTCAACTGGAATTTGAACTCCGATTTCTCTTTCCGAGCTGATAGCCACTGCACCACAACGTATATCCAATGACTATAACACACGACTTGATTATTGCTTAAGGTGTGTAATGGCTAATCACAATGCAGTATTGATGTACACACTGTTTATATCTACATACGCTCTATCACTGGTTCATCCTGGGCATGACAATAAACTACATCCAGCAGCATGGACCCTGATTGGAGATTTTGAGGAGCATGGGACCACCCATTAATTGCTGTTGTTCCCAAGTTCATTCTGAACTGGGGTGATAGCACCTGTTTGGGTCCCATCTATGCACAAATAGTGCCCCTCCACCCAAACAAAAATCAACACTACATTGTTATAATAAAATTAGCAACAATAGATTTTTATAGAAAAATGACAGTCAAAGCAACACTAAAAAAGGTAATACATTTTTACGGTAAAAGTACCAAAAATGCATTTTATGATCTACAAACTATTTATTAAAAAAACGTAACTTTATCCTGAAACTATTAAATTATGTACAAAATATATGTAGTTGAAAGCAGAAAGTTATGTACAAAATATGTAGATTTTGGCATTAAATAACCTACAGAGGTTGATATTTATTTTTTTTTATCATATCACCCCAAACAAGGCGAAAACGCCACTGATGCGCAGAGGGCTACGTAAGGGTGAAAAGATTGGAAAAGAGAAAAACCGGAAACCACATCCTAAACAGGAAACAAGGGATGAGCCTCTTCTGCTCGATCAAAAATCTGGTGTTGGTGACAAGGCGAACCTCGCTGCTGAGCTTGAAAAGGACCTCCAATCCGTGGTGGATTGGGGTGAGAAACTGAACAGTGATAGACGTTGATTGGTTGATTTTGCTCAATTTGCTCACTCAGCGCCACCTCAGTGTCATTTATATAAAATTTTAAACAAATTTAAATTCATTTTTTCTTCCCAGTTGGGCAGACTAGGCTCTCTGGATTTTCTTGTCAATCAGACTAAAGGCACGTGTGTTGGTCATGGGGCTAACAATCCCACCCCGTAAACATTCACTGTCTACGAAAATCATAGCAGCAACAACTAGCGTGGTGAGGCGGTGGCTTTATTCTCCATAGGACGTCTGCATGGTTAACATCAACAACATGTTTATTTATATATCGAGTAATAGTAATAACAAAAAGTTGGGTTTTGCATGTTTTATGCCAGGTTATTCTAAGAATGCTACTGCTAGTATGTAACCCAGTATTATGTGTTGCACGGACGAGTCACCAGTAACTAAACCGGTCGCCCGCCAGGCTTTTCTGCTAAGGAGAGTGGCTAGACATTCAGCAGTATTAAAAGCAAGTGCCAATAGATGGATGGACGTTATTGTGGGATCAACTAGCACAATGGATCAGTCGGGAAATCTATAGCAGCCTGTTCGATAATGACACGACATTGCTGGGTGGATGACGTCATAGACTGAGGTCAGCGACCAGAACTGCGGGCTCTCGCTAGGGATTGATAAATATATATATATATATATATATATATATATATATATATATTACTGCTTATCAACATTTTGATAATTTAATTAAAGCCAGAAAATGTATTTAGATTGAAAGATTTTTTAAAGATAGTAAATCCTGGTATCTGAAGAGGAGAAGAGTTGGATTCAAGGGGATTTATATATCTATATAAAATGGAAATCGAGGTCAACACGAAGCAGAATTTTATGCTTAAGCACAGTCTTTAGTGAAAATTGTGTTTAAGCATGAAATAGACTGTTGCCACTATCTATTGACCCTAATATCCACTTTTAAAATCATCTATATATAGCTTCTCTAGCATCTACGCATCGTTCATTCAGTAATGAATTAGAACACTCTCCCTACTGGCGTATGAATACCTGATATATTACACGCTAAAAGTCTACCCCCTTCTAACGAGCGCCCATAGCTCACGGGTAGATTCGCCGACTGATGCCAATTCGGTCGGGTTTCAATCCTGGGTAAAAATGTGTAACTGTACTGAGGATGTCTAACCGTACTGATGAGCTGTGATGCAGCGAAACAGATCTGTCTGACTATTTACGCGCTTACACCCTGGTAGACTTTGAAAAAAAACAAAAAAAAACAGTAGCTACTCTAGCATCTACGCACCGTTCATTCAGTAATGAATTAGAAAACCCTCACTGCTGGCGTATGAATACATGATACATCACACGCTAAAAGTCTGTCTCCTTATATATATAGGAAAAACTAAAACACATAATCTAAGGCGGTTATAAACTATAATTTTTTTAACGATATTTTATATATGATTTAGTCATTAACATATTGTCCTTATCGCTACATTTGACAGATGTAATGTTAATCTTTCTTCTAATCCATCTTAAGACAGTAACTTTATGACACACGAGAATTTTTTCTTTTTTGAGTCATGCCAGTTAATTTCCTGTTTTGTGAATGTTCTGATAAAACTATTTTAAATTTGCGGTCTGATGAGATGGGTACCAAAAACTTACCCATCGAAAATGCTTGTATCCGCCTTAGATGATGTCTTGAATTTTTCTTTTTGTATATCATATTGCTCTGGATAGTACGCATTGAGCTCTCTGTATAGATCTTTCTTTTTAATGATTTATATTGAATAGATCTACTTGGATTAACCTCTCCGTTCAAGGATTTTACATCATTATATATATATATATATACACAAAGAATCTCAAGCTAGCCAAAACCTACCGCGGTTTCACACTGACGAGCCGTAGTGTGAAACCGCGGTAGGTTTTGGCTAGCTTGAGATTCTTTGTGTATCTTTGCTCTACTTTTGCATTTCGTTTGTATTTTGCATTTCGTTTGTATTTTGTATCGAGCACTTTTTCTTTCTTTTTTTTTGTGGTTGGTTCCGTTTGGTTTTTTTTTCTTTACTGCGGAGTATCGTATGTCTTGTCTTTATTCCGCGGATTTCTTTTTTCCCCCCTCTTATCCAACGCCTTAGTGCGCCGGATTGTAACGGAATTAGGTTCTGTTTGTTAATGGTTTTTCTTAAAGTTTATCTTAGTATAAATTTAAAACTTAGATACTTGCAGAATTTATTTAGTTATTATTTTGAATATATATATATATATATATATATATATAATCCGGCTGGAAGCAATTGGATGTCTGACCGTACTGATGAGCTGTGATATAGCGGAGCAGGTCTGTCTGCGGATAACTATATATATATATATATATATATATATATATATATATATATATATATAAATTGGTTGTCCCTGTTAAAGTTATATGATCCAGTATTTTTGTGAATAAAGCATAATTGGGACATAAGCACCATCAGATTTAATCTGAGAATTTTGAAAATCTCAACCGTTAAGAGACTGACATAAAGAACCCATTTTATAAAAAATAAGCTTGCAGAAAGATAAGTAAATGTTCGATTATTTAATCAGAAATGCACTTCCTTTGCCTCGTCACAACTTATTTACATGCAATGATGAAACATTCCTATTTAATATCGATGCTTCATCACGTGACTGCAGTAATAGCGGTGTCACGGAAATAACTATCCTTTTGACACACGGTTTTCTTTTTCAGACACTAAGGTTAAACTTTACCGAACACCTGGACGCAGTACATAGTAATTAGAAAAATAGGAAAGTTTACCATAGAGAAATATTTTCAGAGATTTATGGCTATAAAAATATAAAGAAAACGCATAAGATTGATTTTTGATAGGCATTTATTTTCCAAGCTCGCTTAATTCGATATGAAGCCACGTTCAGCAAAGATTGAATAAGCGAAACAAAGATCTTTTTAGACAAGTTCACTAACCACTTTATATATCCAAACGTTCAGAAGTTTATCCTGTGTAGATCTTACATACTTCGGGTTAAAGTAATAAAGGATTGAGCTCAAGTTTACGGAGTACATAGTTCGTTCGTTTTGAGTTATTTCCGAAATCATTTTTACCTTACATTATTGTTCCGATCAAATGATTATCATTATTCAAATATTTGTTTTTAATTTAAGATTGGTAGCTGGAGGAACCAAACAAATATAATTTCGTAACGATTTTTTTTTAGCCTAGCAGCAAGTTTATTATCAGTGAATCTTAACTAAGCCTCAACTTTTCACAACACCGTAAAAAAGCGCTCAACAAAACATTTTATTGTTGTAAACGTCTTACGCTGGGAATGTTTCTTTTTCTCGTGTTTTAATCGAATCTTTATTTTTGTGACTTTTTTTTTTCGAGGCAAGAAATTCATTTTCTCTTCTTTTTTTTTTGACTTCTGTTTTCACCTCGATTTATCCAAAAACTTCTCTTTGTTTTGCCTTTATTTTTTTCTTATTTCAAATAGAAAATCCTTTTGAAACTGAAGACAACAACAAACAGCGATCGATCTCCGACACATTCTGGTTTTCAACCCTCAACCAAACATTGCTTTCATTGTGCCGAGAGTCAAGAAAAAAAAAAAACAAAAAAAAAAAAGACAAATCTTTTCTCATCTCCTGTTATTTTTGTGCTGTTCTTTCTGAAGGATAGAAGATTCAAAGAAAAGACAAAAGAAACTAGTAAAGAGCAAACGTGAAAGCTATCTCGTCTACTTGTGTGAAACGACATTTGCAAGGATACGGAATACGGCTACGAATAGGTTTAATACTTCAAAGTAAGATGTGCGTTGTGATGTAGTGGATCTCGGCACGGAACGAGAAATCGGAGAACTGAGTTCGAATTCCAGTTGAATTCCCTTACGAGCAAGTATCCTTGGGAAAGGTATTAATCCATCTCTTCTGCTTCCAGCTATTTAAGTAGAATAGATTTGTTTCTATAACCTTGGTTGGCAACCAGTCTATCGCAAAAAATAATTGCAGTCTACCGCTGGAAAGATCTTCTGCAAAGTCAGCTATGTCTCTTTCAGGACATGATCGCCCAAGTATATATCACGTATGGCACTTATTTGACTTCAAAGAACCATAAGGGCTGTGAAAAGACAACGAATTCTTGATTTCGCATTGTCATTGCTTTTTGCCTCCTCCTGTATTTCTTTTGGCAGTAAAGCTGGCAAGTGTAGTACTTGTTATAATCATGGGGTCAGGATAATATTTAAGGCTAGGGAAAGTTGATTATTTTAGTCATGTGAATCCTAAAGTATTTGTCAAATAAACTAAATGGGCAAACTATTTGGAATGTTATTTTTGCATATGTATGGCTGGCCACTCGTATCCAAGGATGCCTGTCTAATCCCCATTGCAGACACCTGATCAGGCACATTTGTGTTTGTTGAATACCCACAGAGCCCACTTTGGTTTATACTGCAACTATGCTGAGCGGAACTTAATTACAGTTTCTGAGCGAGAGCGTGTTATCTAGCGTGAATAACAGTCAGAACAATGCCAGGGCACTCAAACTCTCAGTCACGATGACTTGAGATTTCTTGCTAGCACAACCATCGTCGGCTTCCAAAACATATAAAGCGTCTTTTAATACCCTGTACCCAAAACAAAAATGACCAAACACCCACCCACCCACACAGTACAGTAACACTTACAGTTAAACAAGCAAGCCTTCCTGATAATCACGATGGAACGGAATTAGGTTCTCACCGGGTGCACAACACTTACAATCCCGTTTTTTGCTAAGTTTCTCCTTTAACATATCGCGTCTCTTCAGTATGTGGGCAATCATGACCTCTACAGCTTCCTACCCTTTGTAGCTCTAAGCAATGTTAGTCTCTGTTTTGCTACCCATTTGCACAAGCGCGTTAATTATCTTATTCACTGCTTTCCTTTGCCTCCATTGCATTAAATATGCCATGAGAGTGTCACATTCTCCAAGTCTTCTTCCTCTTTATGTATACCAAAAAGTTAAATTAAGTACAAGTAATATTTTGTTCTTATATTTCTTATAACATTCTCGTTATTCACGTGTTCCGTCTGTAACATTCCCAGTATCCTTCTGTAGAACAATAATTTTGCTGCCTCAAGTCTACTTTTCATATGAGGGAAAATTATGCAACATTCCCGGCTACATAACAGTTGTGCAGTGTCATCATTGTTACCAACAACAATTTTATGGTTTGTTAATACTTTGCTTAGCTTTTGAAAGACACTTTCTCTATTCTTCGAATTTCTGTATCACATTTTCCTCCGTATGTTATAACGCTTGCTAGATAATTTATGTGCTTGTTTGATTTTGACATCCCCAATTTGTAGTTCACATCATGGGCTGTCACTCTAGCTAAATATTATACATTCTGTATTCTTACAATTTATAGTTAGTCCTTTCTTCTCGCTTTCCTTTTTTTTACCTTGTCTGGGAGTTGTTGCAGTTTTCTGTATGTGGCAGCAATCATCGCAGTTTCATCTGCGTATCTTGTGTTTAGATTGTGCTTATCAATAATAAATCCCAGTAGGATCCCTAGTTCTATTAGAATCATTACATGAGTCTGGCGCGAAGATACCTCCTTGTCAAACGCCCTTTTCTATTTTATACTTGCACAAATCATTCGTATGTTCAAGGTGAAAGAATAAATCAAGTTTTACTAGCAGTTACTGCTGATATGCTAACGACCATTACCGAGTACATATATCAGGCACTCGACAAGAATGGTGAAGCCCGAACCGTTGCCTTGGATATCTCCAAAGCATTCGACAGGGTCTGGCATGCTGGCCTCTTGTGCAAACTGCGGAGCTATGGGATAACTGGACATCTGTTTGACCTCATCCAGTCTTTCCTCTCTAACCGCACATTGAAGGTGGTATTAAATGGGCATGCCTCCCAAAACTACCATACGAACGCGGGCGTCCCTCAAGGTTCCATCCTAGGTCCCACGCTCTTTCTGATCTACATTAATGATCTCCCCGACACCATTAGATCCCAAGTTGGCATGTATGCCGACGACACAATCTACTCTCGCATCGATCAGAAATCAGGTCTGGACGACAAAGTGAACCTCGCTGCCGTACTTGAAAGGGACCTCCAATCCGTAGTGGCCTGGGGTAGGAAATGGTTGGTAAATTTCAATGCCTCTAAAACAAAGCTGTTATCAACTAACCACCATAGACAATCGCATCTACCTCCCATTAGAATGGGACAGGCTAGCCTCCCAGAGAGTAAAATACTACGCCTCCTTGGCCTTACACTCTCGGCGGACCTCAAATGGAATGACTATATTGAATCCATTGCCAAATCTGCTGCTATGAAAGTCGGCTCCCTGTGCAGGGACCGGAAATTTTTCCCACCTGAATCTATTCTGCACATATACAAATCTACCATCCGCCCGTGTATTGAATATTGCTGCCATATCTGGTCGGGTGCCCCTGCTGCTCTCCTTGGGCTTCTTGACAAAATACAAAGGAGGATCTGTAACGTGGTTGATACTGACTTGGCAGACCGGCTGCAGCCGCTCTCTCACCGGCGTGATGTGGCTTCCCTGTGCCTCTTCTACAAGTACTTTCATGGCTTCTGCTCCGATGAGCTTAGATCACTGGTGCCGCCTAAGCACGAATTTACACGAGATACTAGATTAGCAACTAGGTCCCACACTTTTACAGTTAAACAAATAAGATGTAACCGTAAATTCTACTCCAACAGCTTCTTTTCTCGCGCTTCCCGCCTGTGGAACTCCCTTCCACAACTCTGCTTTCCCGACAGTTACAATCTCCAGGTGTTTAAATATAAGGGTCAATAGACACCTCCTATCACACTATTCTCAGAACACTCTCATCTACCCAACCCTCATTCTCGGTATCCTTACCCGCCTATCACCCACCCTCTGACATTTCCTATATTTAATCATCCTTTCTCCACTCTACGTAGCCCCCTGCGCAGTAGTGGCAGTGACATGCCTTGCTCGGGGTGAAACGCTTATAAAAAAAAAAAAAAAGTTCTGATAGATAAGCTTAATGAATACATTTTGGTGTGTGTCACATAACCCTGAAGGCTATTATTATAATAATTATTATTATTGTTTCACAAGTGATCAAATACTGTGGCAATGAGCCCGATAAGCTTTACATAAACAACCTTACTGAGTGCTTTAGATTTATTAGTATTTTTTTTAATTGTTTTACCCAAAGCAAAGCGTACCACCACTGGAAGGATGAAAGTTTAAGCAGGAGGAGAGCGAAGAGAAAGACGAAAGAGGGTGCCAGAGAAAGAGCAAGAGAAGGATGGGAATACCGGTGTGAAGACAGTTGCGGGGGTAGAGTGAGAAAGGAAAAGAACAAGATACACGTGGTGATGGGGGAAAGGACGAGGGAAGGACTGGAGTCAGATGGATAAGAGACGGGAATTGACATTGCATTTAAATCCTGGAGATTGTAGCCGTCAGGGAAGCAAGTATACGGAAGGAGTTCCAGTGCGAGAAAGTAAGCTACTGGAGTAGAAGTGGTTGATTTAATTGTAAATGGGTGGGTCCTTGTTGCCAGTCTGGTTGCACGAGTAAATTTTTGTGGAGGGGGAATCAGTGAGCTAAGCTCGTTGGAGCAGAAAACATGAAAATATTTGTAGAATAGACAGAGAGAAGCCACATTTCGCCGGTGAAAAAATGGCTGGAATTTGCCAATGCAACAGTAGGTGATAGTTATGGGAGAGTAATATAAAATTATTTTCTATCAAACATTATCGAGACATGTCATAGCTGAGGTTAGGAAGTGGATTCAGGCTTTTCCTAAGAGACATTAGTGTAAAATGAGCTTAAATGTAACAAATATAGAGCCCCAATGAGGCTCGAACTCAATACTGTTTAGTAAACGTTAACTATCTCGCTAACGATTATCTTGCATTGAGGCGTTCATGATCCCATCTTTTTAAGAGTCTACATCGAAAACGAAGTACATCACGCAGTGAACTATACCGTAACGAGGTAGCTAGCAAGTTCTTTTAGCTCGTATCAAGAATTCTATGTTCATTGCTTGCACTAGCGTCATTTATTTAATGATACAACTCTTCAGACCATGTTCCTTTTCTTTATCTGCGAAATGCCATGATTTACTAGGAAAGACAGTGGTATGGTTCTTTCGATGTATTTTGCACGGTTATTGAATTCAGGGTGATTCTAGACTGACTGCTACTCAGAGCTAGACAGCCGGGTCTACGCTATTATTTAAGGAAGAGAGATAGAAAAGAAATGAATTCATGCTTTTCTCAAGAGGAAGTTCGTGAAACTGAACGCAACATATGTCAGTTAATTGTCATACGTGATACACGCTTGGGTGATCATGTCTCGAAATAGACATGACTGACTGGGCAGAAGATTTCTCCTGCAGTCCGTTGCCATTACTTTCTGTATTAGACTGGTTGCCAACCTAGACTATAGAACTCAATCTGTCCCATTTATTTAACCAATAGCTGGAGGGAGAAGTGGCGGATTCATACCGTTTCCAAAAAGTATTTGCACGTAAGTGAATGCAACGAATTCAACTAGAATTCGAACTCCGATTTCTCGTTCCGAGCCGATAATCCACTGCATCTCAACGCACATAATGAACCTGAATTTGAACTTGACCCGCTGATTTTCATTTTCGGATATCTCAACATATTTTACTATATTAAATTTATTTAATGTAACAGTTATAAAATTAAAGCTGCTTCCTTTTAAAATTTAACGCCAAAAATTAATATAAAAAAAACACACGCCATGAAACGAATGGTCGTGAGTTTGACACTTAACTTAGGAGTGACGCCAACAGGTTGTTCTGAATGATAAATTAAATTCCTGGAATATCTTAAATTTATTAACACTGAATTATTTATGATTTTGCTTTTTTTTTTCTTTATAATTTTGCGGTTAGCAAGTAAAAAAAAAAAACGTGAACAATTTGAAGGAAAAAATAAACGTAAACGAACTTTTTCGTAAAGACTGTAAAAAGAATCCAGTAACAAAAAGAGTAAAGAAAAGACTGAACTATCGCCCGGTTCACCCTCCACCCACGTCTATTGAACAGGTGTAGAGGCTCATCCCTTGTTCCCTGTTTAGGATGTGGTTTCCGGTTTTCTCTTTTCCAAACTTCTCACTCTTACGTAGCCCCGGCACATCAGTGGCGTTACCGCCTTGCTCGGGGTGATATGATTAAAAAAAAAAAAATAAAAAATAGTACATGCATCTTTATCTCGTATCAATTTCTCCGTGTTGTTTTTTTTTTTTTTTTTGGCGTCGAGACTATCTTGTTACTTTAGAAAAATTTAACTAAATAAGTTTGATGTCTGATGCTAGAAATAAAGTCCATTCCAAAGATATCGCCTACAATTTCTTTAACGATCTATTTTCTTTAGTAATTAAAAAAAAGAACGAAATGAAAATAGTAAAAAATAAAAATAATTGGAAAAATAAGATAATTTTAAAACTTTTCCTCAATCATGGATAACTTAAAATTATCAAAGCTAAAACTAAAATAGAAAAAAAATATTCAAATTATTTTAAAAAAATGATTATCTTGTTTAACAGCTTCATTTATAAATCAGAAGATTGCCAATATTCATTTTTAATTTAGACGAGTTAATTTTTTTCATTTAATTTTTATAGTGAATTATTCTAGTCATGATCCTCTAACAACGTGCAAACACCTGAAGTAATAAAGGAAATTATCCAATAATGTTATATATATTTTTTCGAGTTGAGATCAATAAGTCGTCGTGGACAAATTGAGTTGCCGTCACGATCCCCATAACTAACGCCAACGGACATTTACTTGTAGGGTATACTGAAAGATCTTGTTTATTGGCTCAAACCGAAAACAATTCCTGTATTAAAACGAGTTAATTTCTAATAGATTTTGTGAAATTAATGTAGAAATTAATGTAGAAATTAATGTAGAAACGTATCAAATGATTCATAGAAATGTTGCTGATTGGGTTTAAAGTTAAGGAGAACATGGTAATTAGTTTGTTAATCATAAATCATATTGTTTTGATGTGACAATCCTTATAGCTTTTCTTAAACAACTAATTTATTTTTGTTTAGTAAAAGTTAAATAATAATGATAAAAAATGTGTTACTTTCACCTCACCCTGTATATATTTAAAATATACCAACTACTGCTGTACGTTCGCAGCCTTATAGTTGCATTAAAAATGATGGAAAGAATTTACTGGTCAAAAAAGTTTAATAATGCTCTATCTATAAATGAATAAAGATCATAAAAGCTGTCAGTTGACAAACTTGGTATAAACCATATATTGCTAAAATATTCTATATTCGTATTTTATTCTATAATATACAAAAAATTATTTCTTTTTCAATGGGGTTAATAGTTGAAATAACAAAAAGCATAGAAATAAGTTAATATTTTGTCTGTTTCTTTTGTAACCGGTTAACTCTTTCTTTCACCTTTTGTGTGTAATTTCTGATTAATTCACCTTTTGTTTTGGCTTACGGCTACACGCATGTCTATTCTATTTCTTTTTATTTTTACAAGCAAACAAACTGTATTTTGCTTTATGGGTGTATTTCCACTCTTGTCGATCTGAAGTCTCTGATTTCTGACCTCTTGGTTTGGTCTGATTTATTTTGTTTTACGGCGTATCAACCTCAATGGGTTGTTTAATGCCGACAAGATTTTTTAGAGTAGATTCGTATGAACAGAATATGTATTCTTTGTAAGAAATCAGTTTGTAGATCAGGTTTTATTGATTCATTTTTGTAAAAAAAGTTGTTTTTATTTTTTTTTTAATCGAGAGCCAAATGTATTGCTGGTTATATTTTTAATGCCTTTCTAATATTTTTACTAAAATAAAAATCTATTTTTATACTTTCACAGGGTTTTGCATTCGTCTGGAAGTTAACTATTTATTCGCATCTATATCCTTGACAGGTGCTATCACCACGGGTTAGGGTGAACCTGGGAACAACAGCAATTAAGATGTAGTTCTACACTCTTCAAAGTCTCCCGATCAGAAGCTTTGCTGCCAGATGTAGTTTATCGTCATTCCCAAGGGCGTCTGACCTCTTAAATTTCACAGGTAAGAAAGCAGAAAACCCTGCCAATGTCATTCGGCGCAACTGTTTAAATATCTGCGCTGATTATATTTATTTGTTCAAAATGCGTGCCATCAACAGTGCTGGCTTATGTATTGTTTATTACTTCTCTTTAAGAATTCCGAAACAGGCTTCAAATGGTTGCATTTAAAGTCAAGTTGTTGAAATGTATATCTTTCGAGTGCATTTCCTTAATGTCAGATTTGCTTATTTACTTTCAACTTGCCAGACGAATCTATCGGTCATTGAGCAACGGTAGATCTACTTAATTGCTACTAATAACAGTGGTGGGGTTTTAACATTGACTAGAACTATCTGGTGAGCACTTGTGGAACCCATAGTCATGAAAAGAGGATGGGGTTGGGAAGCAACGAAGGTGAGTGGGGGTGGAACAACTAATGTTCAGACAAGTACAAACCAATTGCAGATCATCTAGACAAGAAAATAACAGAACAAATAAGCACAATTGTTAAAACGTAGGACTACTTTTCTGTCTCCCTTCAGAATGTAGGCAACCATAACTATATACAAACTTCTATTCTTGTAACCCTAAGCATCCTTTGCCATTCCTCTTAACTCTGTTCCGTCATTCATTCACACAAGCGCGTCAAGTACGTGGCCCGCTACATTTCTTTGTCCCTTTTGCTTTCGATATGTCTTTTGAGTGTCAAACTCTCTAAGCCCTCTCTCCTTATATCTTTTTTATTACTAATTCTGAGTATGTATCTTTTTTGTTTCCATTTCCCTTAAAACTTGTTTGTTTCATAAACGCTTAGTACATTTTTTAAAAAATCAATTAAGTCGAAGTAAGGCGATAATGCCACTAAGACACAAGAGACTACTGAAAGTGAAGCACAATGAAAAGACTTTAGAAAGAACCAGAATCCTAATCATAAACAAGAAACAAAGGATAAATCTCTATTCCAGTTCAAATGAATGAGAGGAGTGTAAACTGGACGATAGGCGAATCTATCGACTCCTATATAAATGTCCTAAATTGCGGCGAACAAGTCGACGTCGTCGTTTTTAGTTCAAAATTCTGAGTTTGGTCGATATCTACCGTATAGTTTGACCCCCACTAAACATACGGTAGGCTCCCAGTGACCCACAACTGTGACCCTAAAAGATGTTTTTAGGATTGAAAACTCGACTTGGAGAAAGCAAGTTGTGGCAGTAACTAAAATTTCAGTGCTTAAGCGGAGACGTTAGAATTATCGACTTAAAGTCAACTTCAGAATGAACCAGAAACCATCCTAAACAGAAAACAAGTGTTAAACCTCTACTCCTGTTCGAAAGACCGGATAGAAATGTGAACAGAAAGAAAGGCGGACCTATCTACAAATGTCATTCTCAGTATCTTTCTGTAGAACCACTCATTGTAAACTTATTGGCATCAAGCAGAACTTTGTAAATAAAATAATTTTACCGAAATCAAACTATATTTAACTTCCTGACAGAAAGGCATTTATTTATAATCACAAATTATGTGGAAGTTTGATAAAATAAGCGAAGGGGAAAAAGTTAGCCGTTTGATATGGTAGCCCTTATTTTACGAAGGCCAGTAGGCTTGTGTCAGTTTCACAGGCAACGCCCGTCTCGTGTTCCATTAATAACAAAGATAAATGAACGATTAAGAGAAGTGATCTGGTGGTTGCTTTCGAAAAGCCATTCAGCTATTTGATACGAACTCATTAGTTAGACATATTTGAGAGAGAGAGAGAGAGACTGGAACCAAAAAATAGGATCATAAAATTAAGTGAGAAAGTTAAAAACAAAAACAAAAAACGTCCCGCTTCATGACAGAGATAATTGTTTCTATTAAAATTGGTACGGGCTTTACGGCCATAACACGTTGAAATACCGCTTCTCGTAAAATCACTGAAGTTTAGCAACGTCGAAACTGGTCGGTACCCAGATGGGTGACAGCTCAGGACTATCAGGTGCTTTAAGTTTAGATGTGCGGGTAGTGCAATGGATAATGGCTCAGAATTGTTGATCAGAGAGCCGAGATCCAATTCCCGTTGAGTTCGTTATATTCATTTTCGTGCAGATACCCTTGGAAAGGTATGAAGCCACCTATCCCCTACCTACTATGAGTTAATTAGTAAGACAAATCTAAACAAATTATCTAAAAAAAAATCTTACAGTTTAAAATATTTTCTGGCGTTAAATAACTTGCAAAATGTTGATAAACTGGAGAAATCGAATCAATAAATAAATTTAAAAAAATCGGGGTAAAAATGATTTTTTTAAGCTATGTGATTCTGAGGATGTGCGTTGTGGTACAATGGATATCGGCTCGGAACGAGAAACCGGGGAGCCGAGTTCGAATTCCAGTTGAATCCATTGTATTCACTTACGCGCAAATACCCTTGGGAAAGGTATTAATCCGTCTCTTCCTTCCAGTTATGGGTTAAATAGCAGGACAGATTGGGTTCTATAGCCTTGGTCGGCAACCAGTCTACCGCAGAAAGCAATGGCAACCTACTGCGGGATAATTTCCTGCCCAGTCAGTCATGTCTCTTTCGAGACATGATCGCCCAAGCGTGTATCACGTATGGCACTTTAACTGACTGACTGATTCTGATTTAAATTGAAGCAAAATATAACTGTTCTCTACTCGATCTGGCCTTGTGTCATACAAGGTAAGGGTATTAAGTATATAAAATGAAAGATAATGAATAACAGGATACACTAACAGATAAATGTACAAATAATCTCGATTTCATAACTATTGCTGGTTGGTTGAGGTTTCTAAGATGGGTGCACCAGTGTCTGATATAATCGTTAGCGGCTAATTTCCTATTATCGACAGTTATCTTCTCTTTTTAACTCAATGAATAATATAACTAAAATTTTCAAGAATAAAAAACCTCACTCATTCATTTATTGCTCTTTTGAAAAATAAATATTTTGTGTTAGTGTGTTGTTTAATAATTGATAATCTAACTTAATCCTTTAGGAAACAAAGGCTGTAATAAGGGAATCCAGATTAGCAAAGCTAATCTGATTGGCCATTATTATTTAGTTTACTCCTTACTAGGTGACATATACTTGTGACATAGCCTTGTGTTAAACTAAGCTACGCTTTGTAAAAGACAACTATATTTGGTTGAGAAAGAAAGAACAATAGGTTATCATTAACAGAAAAGAATAGGATTATTGGTAACAAGAGACAGAGAAAGACACAAGAAACAGCGAAATAGACATACACACACTGAGAGGGAGAGACCGAGAAAGCCAGAAGAAGCAAAGCATATTATTGAATGACAGAAAGAGAGAATAAATAAACAGAGAGAGATGGTAGATGATCATCACTAGAAGGGAATAAGAGAGAGAAAATAGAAAGAAAGTGGGAGGAGAAAGAAAGGGATAAACAGAAACAGAAAGTAACACAAAATATACAGAGAAAGAAAACCGCCCCCTCCCACACAGAGAAAGAAGAAAGAGAAGTAAAAAGGGAATGACATAGAATGAGTGAGTAAGTTTTGTTTAACGGCATATCAACCTCTGTGGGTTATTTAAAGCCAAGAAGGTGGAATATTCCGGTTCTAGTGAGACGGTTGATTTAGTTAGAATTTAATGAAAATTTTTTTGTTTTTATTCTTTTTTTTTATCTCAGAAAACCGAAAATGTCTTCTAGTTTAGTATCCGGTTCACACTCCACCCTCGTCTATTGAACAGGTGAAGAGGCTCATCCCTTGTTTCCTGTTTAGGATGCGGTTTCCGGTTTTCTCTTTTCCAATCTTTTCACTCTTTTCTTTATTTTTTTCAATTGGAGCAGATAGACTAAACTATCGCCTGGTTCACACTCCACCTTCGTCTATTGAACAGGTGAAGAGGCTCATCCCTTGTTTCCTGCTTAGGATGTTGTTTCCGGCTTTCTCTTTTCCAATCTTTTTACTCTTACGTAGCCCCCTGCGCATCAGTGGCGTTATCGCCTTGCTTGGGGTGATATGATTACAAAAAAATGTTTTGCTGAGAATAATTTTTTTCCTTCTAAAATGTGTTTTGATAATAATTTTTTCTTAAAACATGTATTGATTGGGAAAATTTTTCCTTTAAAAATGTATATTGATCTATAAAAGTCTATTTTTTCATACTTTCATAGTGTTTGACGTGTGGGGTTAACTATTTGCCCATAGCTGAGACCCTAACAGGTGCTACCACTCCGGGTCAGGGTGGACCTGAGAACAGAAGCAATTAAGAGGTGGTTTCATGCTCCTCACAACCTCCCCAATCAGAGACCTTGCTGCCGGGTGCAGTTTATCGTCATGCCCAGGACCGGAATGACAAAGAAGACTTGCAAGTAAAACTGGCCAAAGTTAGAGAGAAAAGAAAGTGATAAAAAGAATGAAAATAAGAAGAAAAAGGGTCGATAAAGTGTTAGCTTTAACAAAGACAGACAATGAATGAAATCTGATTAAATGAAAGACTTTAAAATATTAAGTTAATCACAGAGAGTGAAAAAAAAAAAAAAAGAACTTATTAGATGATATCTACACAGAAAAGAAAAAAAAATAATTTAAAAAGGATGGCAAGTTGACAAGACAAAGACGCTGTCACACCCAAAACTTGTTTGACAAAGAAAAAAAAAAGAAAATAAGAAAAAAAAATATCGAAGATTTTCACTCATAGTTAAAGTAATGCCTATCGTTAAAGAACTCCATCAAGTACAAACGAAACGACTGGACTTGAAAGAAAATATAAAACATCTTCAGAAAGAAGTTAAAGGATATTGAATGGGAGATAAATCCTAAAATTTTTTTTTCTTCTGCTCGAAGCCGAATTTAGATAATGATACGGAAGACAAAGCATTTAAATTAATCAACGCTTTTAGAACGATAAATGTAGCACGTCTTTATATTTTAAAGAAGTAACTATATTGAATTTGATCAACCGGTGATAAACGGTGATTTCAAATAAAGTACTTTTTTCGATCACTTAATCTATTATGCCAATCTGAATTCAAATAAAGGCAAAATTTATTCGATCTAAATAAATTTATCGAAAGACAAAAATTAGATTTTCATCTTATTCGACAATAACCAGATATACATTGTATGGAACATCAGTGACATTACTACACTTGATAATAACAGTAAATAAAAGGTCAGTTTCATTTTAGATGCAACTCGAGTGATACGTAACGATCTTCCAAGAGAATCATAATAAGGCCGTATTTATGCACTTCCTACTGAGATCTGATTGCGTTATTGGCATGCCCAAAGATGCATTGCAAAAGTTAAGCAAAGTATTGAAAGACACAAAATATTTCATTGGAAACAAAGAAAAGAGTACTAGACTGTTATGTAATGTCTGTCCTTCAGTATGGCAGCGAATACTGGACAATCTTCTCAAAGATGAAGAAAAGATTTGAAGCAACAGAAATGGGGTTTGGTTCTACAGAAGGATGCTGAGGTTATCATGGACCGAACATGTAAGAAATGACGAGGTTTTGGAGAGGATGGAAACGAAAGCTGAACTTATACTTCAGCCATCAAGAAGAAACAGCTGAAGTTTATAGGACATGTAATGAGGAAGGAAGGCTTAGAGAATCTGATACTCATAGGTCAGATAGAGGGTAAGTGTCAGGGAAAAGCAACGCATGACATACTTGATGGACTTGAGCAAATGAATATCAGAGGAGGGTTTGGGAGAAATAACAAGAGCGGTGTTAAGAGCTACAAGAGATAGGTGGATGTGGAAGGCCATGATCGCCTACGTCCTGAAGGAACACGGCACATAGAAGAAATCTACTTGATATAGTAGATATGACTTGAAGCTTTTGATGGTCGGTGTTTAAATTCAGATAAAAGAATCAAATGCAGACCAAGCAATGCGTCTTCTCAACATTTATTGTGTAAGAAATACAATTATGGCATAAGGCCGATTGGGTGGGGGGGCAAAAAACTCAGGCTGTTCTTCAGTATCTATCCTCTACCTAGCTAATCCAACTCACGACCCAAACATACTTTACAATTTTCTCATCCACCACAAGAACTTGTTCATCCGCATTCAATCCTTCATATACCAAAATACCTCAAACATACCAGGGACCTAAAAACCCTAAACGAGCATAAACATTTTATTGTGAACAATAAGTACAAAAATATATTTAAAAATATATCACGGAAATGATATGTGGGGAGGGGCATAACATAAATTCCCAAAATAAAAATTAAAGAAAAAAAAAAAATACAAACAGAAATCATGATCTAAGTTGGACCCAACCAACCCACAAAACAAAGAGGCCGCTGTATTCTGCCCATAGGACAAAATTAAGAGGCACTGTTTCTACATGGAGTGGAGAGGAGAAAATAGAATGGATGGGGAGAATATAATCCTGACCCAGACGAGATAAAACAGGACAAAAAATAAAAACTGGGGAAATTGGGAATCTCGACCTGGATCATAACAAAAGATAATGCCGGAGACAGGCTAAGAATCACATTCATTCCCATTAAATAGGTACACAAAAAGGAACTACCTTAACCAGGGGAGGGTTCCAAAGGAAATCACTCCGATGTGACTAGTAGATCTAAAAGAGAAAATGAAGGCTAGCCCCGTTCACGCGAACCAGGCTCGCCACATTTACCCACCTTTCGCTAAAGCCTGTCGGGGTCAACTGTTTCCAATCAGATCTAATCAAGCAAAACTTTTGTGCGAAACAAAACCTTTACCCTTTGCTGTTTGTTCTATACCAGACAAAACTTGGCTCATTAAATATACTCTGCTAATGACTGACGTGAATTTATAAACACGAGAAAGATTTATTACAAAAGTATTGTAAAGTAGTATATCGTATCTTAAATAGAATATTGACAATTTCTCCCGTTCTCGTCAAGAGGAGAAAATGGTCTTCACACATTTAAATTAGACTCACTACTAAAAAAGCATTACATTAGCTTTTACTTCCTCTAATACAAATTGTTTGACTTTAAAACCGATGAGCAAGCATCTAGATCACATCATTGTCACATATCCAGTCATCAGTAGTCACATAATCGTGAAATCTTCGACAATATTGTAACATATAGGGAGGGGTGGTTAAGCTTAATGCGGTGGCTGAAGTAACTGCGGATATGCTAGCGATGCTAGCGATGCTAGCGAACAGTGTTCGAGCCCAGGTAAAAAAACAGCAAAAACAAGAAATAGAATTCTGATTTTCCAAGAAAGCAAACAAACAAGTAGGTTTTTTGAGGTGGTGCAATACACTTTTCTAAACTATTTCCACTTCAGCTTTTTTTGGTCATCCGAAGCAAAGTTTAATAAAAATTAGAGAGGTAACCATTAAAAGAGGTAACTATTTACTAAAAATTAAGTGAGGTAACAATCAAAGCTCAGTGAGAAAAAGCTTCTATGATACGTGGTTATGAACTTTATTGGTTTTAGATTGAGCTTGTTAAATAAATTACCATTATTTTTCTAAATGTGTAAGGATTCTATAATCCGTAGATATTTAGAAAAAAAATGGGGTTGTCTCGAGCAACTATTTTAGTAAGTAAATTAAAAATTATATAACTTGGAATTGTGATTAAAGATTTAATCTGAGACTTAGTAATTAGCGTCAAATCAGAAAACCAGAATAATATATATTTTGAATATATAATGATTAACAGCGATTTTAAGAAACCTAAATATTTTACTGAAATATGACTTTGTGTAATGAGAATTTAAACTGTTTTAAAGCAAGCAAACAAGTAGCGCAATTTATCATTTTTACATGTTTTATTGACAGATGCCAGTTGATTCAATGAAAAACACTGAAAAGTTATTTCTACTTGTGATGTGGATAAATCTCAAATGGCAATTACCTCTATTCTAGGAATAACCCATTGTAACGGGTAACAGATTTATCGATGGTATTTTGAAGGACAAGGTTTTTCAGACATATTGGTCGTAAACGCAAATTAGCACAAAATGAAAAAATAAAACCTTATCATTGAAACACTTTAGTAAAAGAGCCAATCAAATTCAAAATGTTTTGAATTTTACAAATATTGTGAGTACATAGACTATCAAATGTTTTCAACGATGAAATAGTTTTATTTCGAAGCCCTAAGTTGACGGCAAAACAAATAAAAGGCTGGAAAATCTGGTGTGCTTCCAAAAGTGAATTTAGCCCCAGACTATGAAAAATTAATTTCTCAGACAAATATCGAATTGAACTGTTTCCAAGTTCGAGATAACATGCAAGAAGACCCTCAATTCTTAATTTATCGAAAAAGATATTGCAATAACTGTAAAACGAAAATAAAAAACTTAGCTGTAGTTATAACATGACGCGTAATTCGAGGAGGACGGAAAATGTAATCGTTTTATACAATGAAAATTGGAAAATATCAACATATATAAAGGCATGCATGAAATATATGGAAATTCGTACATTTTTAATAGTGTGAATACTATCACATTCGAAGTTTATTACCAATTAAAAAAAATGCTGTATATTTGGAAAATTAGCCAAACCATTCTCCTGATTATAGTATAGTAAATCAATAGAATGTTCTTAAAAAGACATGTGCAAGAGAAACTTGATCAGCTTTGGGGAATAGTAAAGATTGGGTAGGCAAATATATTCTTATCTCGTGCAAAGAGTTGGGACTGTTTTTAATAATAAAGAATCCGGTACGAAATACCAGGTAATGTTTTTTTATGAATTTTAAAAAATGTTTAATATTTTTCAAAATATTTTAAATGCTTTTATTGATTTTAGAAATATTTTTAATGTTTTCAATGATTTTTAAAATGTTTTTAACTATTTTTTTACGCGTTTTATTTTCTAAACTTGTTTAATTTGACTTTATGTATCTTTATAAACTCTCTAAACTTTAATCGCTAAAATTATGTAGTTCTTATTAAATTCTTTATTAAAATTCAAAAAGTATAAAAAGAAATTTTGATTACTATGCTATTTGATTTTTCGTTTATTTTTAAGTGTTGGATTAAATCTATAATTCCAGTATTAAGTTATATAACTTCTAATGCATTTTACTAGAGACTGTAGAAAGATCCAGGTTGTCTATCTCTCAAAGCATTTGTATTAACCATCTGTACTATCCTACGGCAGGCAGATAGTTGTTAGTATGTGTATAATAAGGATTATTATCCAAAAAACAAAGAGAAAATTAAGTAAATCTTAAGCGGAAGATGAGCGTAACAAAAGGTAAGAGGCGATGACATTATAAGGGGGGGCATTTTGGGGCCAGCTGCTGATAAGTTTAATCCGTGCCATTGAAAGTCTCAAGAAAAAGGTGTTGTGACAACGGTAAAGAGAGGAAAATAAATGTGTCAGGTTCATGACTTGAAATATTAAGATGGAAAAGCTTTAAAGACTTTCGGTGGTGAGGATATGAGGGGATATATATATATAGAGAGAGAGAGAGCGAGAGAGAATTATTAAGAGGAGAGAGGAAAATTAAGAGGAATGTGCAGACTGAAGAAAAATCGAATGAAGAGAAAGTACATACGTTGATAAAGAGACGAATATATGAAAATGGAAGAAGAGAGAGACAGAGATTTTAGTCTATAAAGTAGAAATCTTACCAGGTGACCTGGAGTAAAACAACACAGACTCTTTACTGTATTAAGTGGAGGATTAAAAGCTATTTAGCAGTTTCGGATTAGCTTGGCTCTGAATAAATCCTAATTTTCACAAGAGAAGAGTTAAGTACATATATATAAGAAAATAGAATCGAGTAGCGAGTGACATTTTATCTTTTTTTTAATTTTTTAACATAGCGGTTACTATGTTTCAAAGATGGCGTCGTTTTCTTAAGCCAGATTATTCTGAGTTCAAGCAATTGGACTTAGTTGCATTGATTATTGCTTTATTGCACACATATACAGTAATTTAGCAAGTAATATGTACACTATTTCTGTCACAAGCAGCACACACACGTATGCGTGTGAGAGAGTGAGAGAAAATATCGACAGAAAAAGAAATCGGAGAGCCTTCGAATTTTTGACTAAAACTTACGAGCAAATACTCTTGGGAAAGTTATGAATCTATCTCTTTTCCTATCCGCCCAGATATTGGTTATTAGCTGAAAAAACTGAACCCTTTAGCCTTAGTTGATGACAAGTCTAGAAAAAAAAAACTGATTTCAAAACCCAATTCATTAGGAAACCTTATGACACGCAATGTGGGACCGTTTCTCTGTATTCGATTTTTCAGAAACGTGGATAGTTCTGTACCAGCCTTCACCATTATAATCAAATTAGATATTCAGGTAGTCTGGCTGTTCAGTTCTAATAATTCGACTACTGGACCCTCATACATCGAAAACGACAGTGAGAGAGACTATTTATATTTGTAATTTTATGAATGTTCAGCCTTCCTTCAAATTAACAACTCTTATGTATATATTTATAAAGGCATGAATAACATATTACCCCAAGCAAGTCGAGACCACGACACTATTTATTTGTAATAAATGCAAAATTATGGTACGAGGGCGGTACTCAGTTAACTATTTTATACCTAGCTAAACACTATCACGACCCAATCACTCATTACAATTTGCACATTTACCACAAGGAGCCATTCATCATCTCTCAATCCTTCAGACACCACAATACCACATATTTACAAGGGGCACCTAAAAAAGGGGAAAAAACTACATGACAATAAAAATGTATTTATATACAATATCTAAACTTATTTATAAATGAAACTTTGTGTATGTGTCTGTGTGTGTATCCGTTACCTATAGACTTCGAAACAGCTGTACCGATTTTCTTGAAAATTTACACAGTTGTTCTATAAGCGTCTGCGAGTGTTCTTAGCTAGGTTTTGTGTCGAGGTACCCCCGATAAATATCGAAAATCGATAATCGAAAATATCGGGTTATAGAAAGAGTGGTCCGATTTAAATCAAATTTGATACACTCATAGACAAAGACATAAGAAACGATATTCAGAAGTTTCAAGGTTGCAGTTCTTACAATAGTGCAGAAAATCGATAATATATATATATATATATATATAAAAGGCAAGATGTGTGTGTGTGTGTCTGTTTATCTGTCTGTATGTCTGTATTTTTTTCAGCCCTTTTATCTTAGTTTTTACTTCGTATTTGGCTCTAAGTAGGTATAATTGTAGTTCTAAGTCTCAGCCATGATACCATTTACTCAGAGGACTTATTTAGCCTTCAAAATTCAGTTTACGACGAAAAAACTTATTTGATACCAGGAAATCAAAATTTGACTTACAGCCATTCATTTTTCTTTCAGTCTCCGGTTTCGCTTTAACTGGAAACAACTATTGCTTTTTAGTCTTTCCTGCTAACGTCCAAAGAGTCTGAGCTCCAGGACCATGGATTAGTATTAAAGCTTTCATTACACTCGACCAACGCCGGGCTATACTGCTGGTAATATATAATTAAAAGATTTAATGAAAAAAATGAAATGATTGGTGGGGGATGAACCCAAAAAACAAACTAAAAATACAGTCGGGATCACCACTAGTGCGCAGGCGGTTACAGTTAGAGAAAATAATGGGTACAGTGGATATTAAGAAAAGAATATATAATGTGAAAGTGATTCAAGAAAATAGATGGCAATTGACGTTGCCTTTAAAATTTTAGAGATTGTAGCTATCAGAAAAGCATGTGAATGGAAGAAAGTTCCACACGCTAGAGGAAAAGAAACTGTTGGAGTAGTGGTTACATCTATGTCAGCCGTTAAAGAGTGGGACCTAGATGCCAATCTAGTAGCACGCTTAAATTCTCGTGGTTGGAGCACCAAAGAAAAAAGCTCGTCAGAGCAGTTATCATGAAAATATTTGTAGAAAAGACAGAAGGAAACCACGTCACGTCAGTGAGAAATTAACTGAAGTTGAGATGCCGAGTCAAGACCGATTATATTGCAGATAATTCTTTGGATTTTGTCGAGAACCTCGAGATGAATTACAGGAGCACCCGACCAGATATGGCAACAGTATTCAATGCACGAACGAGTGGTATTTATTTTTCAGAGGTTGAGAGAACGATAAGGTGTGTATGAGTACATTCATGTTTATACAAATTTATTGTTTTGCCTTTATTCAGAAAGGTCATAATCTATATTTAGAAACAATGTAACCCCTATTCGATTTAACTGCCCAGAATATTCTTATTAACCATGACCTCAGATAACTCTGTGACGCAGTTGTGGTAGCTTTTTATGAGAGTGACCTTCAGAGAAGTGTCCAAAAATATGAATGTTCTAGCCTATTACAAAAAAAATGATCTCTATATTAGTCCAGCTGCTTCCGTATATAGCCATACATTTATATGGGTTTATTTAGACAAGTCTCTCTATCATGGACACATATAAGCCAGAAATAGTCTATGTAGTAACTGATTCAATTTGAAACATTGAAAAGATTTAGTTCGTTATGTATGCTTGACTGCTACCAGCCCAATTGCTATTATTTTCATTCCACTAGCCCGTCCCTAAATTTTACAAGTAAAGTGGGTCATTGAGTATAATGAAGTCCCCTGTAAAGGGGGAAACGAGTTTGATCTTTCATTTGCAGCATATAATGTGACTCTCAATATTCAACTTGATACGTGCGACAAAAGCAAAAGGGAAAAGGCTTCCAGATTTAAGAGGCTGGCCCAATCCTATTTAATTTAGGAAAGCGTATTACTCTGTCAAGTCAAGAACAAATCAATCTGGAGTCAAGTGAGGGAAGACTTGAGCCGCTTCCAATCTTAAAGTTTGTTCGTTTGCCCATTGGGCAGTTTTGATTCGCTTCTTAATGCGTTCAAAAGCTCGAAGTTAAAAATAACCAGTACTACTCTCCCACATAACACATACATAGAAATATATAATGTGTATAAATGTATATAGCTTAGTATGGGAGAAGGCCACTAAAGCTAACAAAATGACGTTGTTACAATCTTTCTGCAACGTTGTACAGAAATTGCAAAAACATTTGTTTGTAAACTCCCCATACGTTGCTTGCAACATTCAAATTAAAAAAAAAATCCTAGAAAGGTATTAAAACCTGCTATCATTTTCTGAATTAGTTTCTCAATTTAAAAAATAAGTCTAAAAATAAATTTCATACTTACTATACATGAAGAATTTTGAATTGTTGTTTTTGTTTAGCGGCATATCAACACCTCTATGGGTTATTTAATGCTGAAATATAAATATTTTATAAGTAATATTATTTCACTTTTGGATATAATAATGGCTTTAGTGACACAAGATTAATAATTAATCCATACCTGGGGGAACATGTGCATTCATACTTTTTGTTAAAGCTGAAAGCAAAACACTGCGCCTATTAGCTGACCTCAAGTGGAATGACTACATTGAATCCATACCTAAATTTACTGCTAGGAAAGACGGTTCACTGTGTAGGACCAGGAAGTTTTTCCTGTCTGAATCTATCCTGGGCATATATACATCTACCATCCGCCCATGCATTGAATCACGTCTGGTTGAGTGCCCCTGCTATTCATCTCGGGCTTCTTGACAAAATCCAGCGGAGAATCTGTAATGTGATCGACCCTGACCTAGTAGCTCAGTTCCATTCATTTTCTCACCGACGTAATGTGGCTTCCCTCTGTCACTTCTACAAATAACTTCACTGCTTCTGCTTCGATGAGGTTAGCTCCCTGGTGGCTCCTCTGCATGAATTTACTCGAGCTACGAGACTAGCAACTTGGTCCCACTCTTTTACAGTGAAACCAATCAAATGTAACCGCAACTTCTACTCTAGCAGCTTTTTTTCTCGCACTTTCCGTCTGTGGGATTCCCTTCCGTATACTTGTTTGCCTGACAGTTACAATCTCCAAGAATTTAAATGTAATATCAATTGCCATCTCCTATCTTTGACTCGCATCCTTTCCTTGACAATCCTTGTCACCCTTCTAGGTACTGACTAGATTCGACGTTGCTTAACTTTGGTGATCGTACAGGAACCGGGTTTTCTACGTGAAGCAGTCGTAGGCCTATATGCGATTAAACAGTTTTCTGATGTTACAATGGATTAGTGCGGAATTTTCAAAATGTTGGAAAAAACGTTGGAGATGAGCGGTCAATTTGCGTTCAGAAAAATAGTTGATTGCAAATACTGGAGCAACCAGACTGGCAACAAGTCAGAACAACCAAATGCAGCCTTCACGTGTACTCTTCAGTTTCTTTTCTCTCATTTCCCGGCTATGGAACTCCCTTCCGCATACTTGCTTTCTGATAGCTACACTCTTCAAGAGTTTACATGCAACGTCTCTTATCCCCTTGACTTTCATATTTCTCTGATTCTTTCACTAGCACAGCGCTGAATCTTGTTGTTCCTCCCTTTTTCCATCTACTCTCACGCAACTCCCTTCACACCAGCATTCCCATCCTTCTCTTAGCCATTATCTGACACCCTCTGTAACCGGTTCTTCTTCGGTTCCTCTTCGCTCTCCTCCTATGTAACCTTTCACTCTCTTCTTATGTAGCCTCTTGCGCACCAGTGGCGTCAGTATCGCCTTACTTGGGGTGAAATTAGGGGGGAAAAAAAAAAGAAAAGTGTGCTACAAAGTAAAATATCCTCTAAAAAAAATTGCAACCCTGTCTGCAAAGTTGTATGAGTATTTAGTATTATCTGGGGCTACATTGGGACACCTAGTGAAGATCAAACTCACTATACAACCTTGCTAGCTATCAACGTTATATATATTGTATGTATTTCACTGCAGATCATGAAAGATTCTATTTTGTACTCATTGTAAAATAAGGTGCCGGTGTTTAGTTTGTTCTGAAATGACCTCCGAGCCGCCGAGGGATTAATCATGTAACTGCAGCAGCCATACCTAGCTTGCGATGATGCAAACAAACCGCACGACAGATAGTAATATAAGCACCCAGTAACAAGATTGGCAGTTTCTCATACATCGCAGAAGGAAATATAAGGTCCCTGTTTAAATGTGGACTGCACACACACTGACTGAGAGCAACCTAATTGTGCATTTTTGTTGTGTTCACCAACATCGAAACCCTAATGAAAAAATAATTAAACCAACATTACACGAAATAGTCATCATAGTCATACTCATGTTTCATGAGTACTCTTGTTTGGGTTCCTCTTGATTTAACAGAAACAAATTTAATGGGTCACTTTTCCATTTGAGATTATCTACTCAAGCGTAACAAAAGCGTTTCATTAAAAAAAAAAAGAAAGAAGAATGATAGTAGTCAATGCAAAATAGATTGTTTACAACAATGTGGAGCAAAAACGGTCATGAGGAGAACGAAATGAGCCACTGAAAGGAAAGTGGTACTAAGATGGCTTTAGTAGGGCTTTGTTTATTACGAACCCCTTCATCAAAATTAGACACTGAATTAAAAAAATACTGTTGACAATTGAAACCGATTGAAAGGCAACAGTCGATAAAAATCTTTCGGAATCGGTCATTTGGAATAGTGTTGTCTTTCATCAGAGACCTCACGTCTCTTTGTTGAGTAAGTAGGAATCGTAACAGTTTTGTCTTGCATATCCTGTTATCCTTTTAAGGTCTGTAAGAATCATTTAGAACAGTTTATCAACTAGGATTATATCAAATTCTAGGAGAATCGAATTACAAAGTTGCTTCAAATTCTCGAAAAATAGTGCAAAAAATGGCTCATATGTAGTTGAATATTTACTACTAGCTATTGTTAGTAGTATGTTGTGTGATATCGCCGCGGATATGCCCTGGAGGAAGAAGGCGATGGAAAGCAGGTGAAAGGTCAAGTCATATTTGTCATAGTTAAATTCTTTGAAATTGTGCAAGAGACAATATATATATATATATATATATATATATATATATATATATAGATATGTGTGTGTGTGTGTGTGAGAGAGAGAGAGAGAGAGAGAGAGAGAGAGAGAGACTTCCGTTTTAGTTCCTTCGGCTGTTCAAAAAGTTGTATTTAAAAACAAAGGTGTTTTTAACAACTTAGTAGATTTAATCTTTTATTAAAAGCAAATATTAATGTTACTGGCCCAACATTTCAATATTGAAGATTGGCTCCGGAGGCAAAAGATGAGTTTTTTTTCTCTCTCCGACACTAATGTCGGAGTTTGTTCTGTATTTTATACTCTACTTTCTGATTATTCCATGATTACATAGAAAATTGAGTGAACTATTAATATAATTATTTTAAGTGAGAAATTTCTCTGCGTATCATTGATTTAGTGTTAACCGTGCTGTAGACTGGGTCGATATGAAAAATGACGGTACAGCGAATAATCTCAGAGTCGAAATAATCGACATTACGTAATTGGGAATATTGCAAAATACGACTGGTCTTTTTCGCATCAAAGGTAGCGTCGATGTATTTGACGCAACTATTTGACTGTCAGTTCCCGCGTCAATATGACGCGAAATATCTGACAGATTCATTACTTATATTTACAGTCTCTTTTCACACATGACTGACAAATATATTCGCACAGAAAGTTGCATATACTTTGCCCATAAGAAATATTGAAGGCAAAAATTGATGGATGCCTCGGAAAATATAAGTCGTTGTTTGTTAGTTTATCAATTTCGCATAAGCATGTTATTCAGGGATATTTTTGTGGTGGAGTTGGCGATTATCTGTATGAGAGAATATGATATGAATTTTATTTATCAGCTAAATGGTGGTTAATTTGATGACAAAATGGAAAAATACTATGTAACTCGTTTCGTCTTCTAAAAGAATTTCTTCAGACTAAATCTTTTTGTCGATTGGAGAATATGTAAAAAAAAAAAAAAAAAATAGAGTATATTTGTAAGAAGAAAATATGATTAAAGAGAACAGGAAAACTTATCTTAGCAGACGCGCTTCGTCCTCTGAAGGACTTTATAAAAAACAACGCGTTGGCTAAGATAAGTTTTCTTTTTGTCTTTATTCATAGGAGAATATCTAGGTAGGAAAAACAAGCGGAAATTTAAAACGTCATTTAAAATTAAACATTGAGAGAAACGTTGAAGATGTAGGGACACTTAACTTTAAATTTGAATTTTCTGGTGTTGGAATAAAACAGGTAAATAGGTTCGCCTATCGTCCGGTTCACACATCTCTCCAGTCATTTGAACAGGTGTAGTGATTTATCCATTTTCTGTTTAGGATTGGATTTCTGGTTCCTTCTATTAAAGTCTTCACGTTCTCTTTTAATTCTAGTAACCCCCTACAACTTACTGCCATCATCGCAATGTTTGAGTTTAAATTAACAGAAAAAGACGATTAGATGTACAGTCTAAACGACCTCATTGAGTTTTCTACCGCTTTTGTTTTTGTTTTATCGCTGTTGTTTTTAAG